>PVKE010006789.1:0-52975 GCA_004027555.1 Craseonycteris thonglongyai
CTACCCTGTGCCTCTTTATTGGTGAATTCAGTCCATTTACATTCAGGGTGATGATTGATATATGAGGATGTCCTGTATCCATTTCTTCTTTCCTTTTTATTTTTTTGTTGTCCCAACTTTTCTCCATTTATTTTGATTTCTGGATTCAGGTCGGATAGCCTCCTTTAGTATTTCTTGGAGTGCCGGTTTCGAGCTGGAGAATTCCCTCAGCTTCTGTATATCTGTAAAGGCCTTAATTCCTCCTTCATATCTAAAGGTTAATTTTGCTGGATAGTTAATTCTTGGCTGGAAATTTCTCTCTTTTAATATTTTGAAGATTGGGCTCCACTGGGAGCAGTTTTAAAGAGAAGAGATTATCTTTTATTAAATTGAGAACTTTTCGTATTTTGTATAACGTATTAAACTTAAATTAATATAATTGTTAAGAATATATATGGCTTAATGGATATAGCTCAGTTTTATAAAGAAACAAAACCAAAAATATAAATGTTGGTTCTTGTTGTGCTATTTATTTACAACACATTATAAAGTTTATAAAGACATCTATATCCTTGCAGGTGAATGTCTTTTAATTCCAAGATGTGTTGTAGTCCATGAAGACAGACTCATCCTAAAGATATTTAGCTTTATAAAATACTGTTTAAATATAAAATATTTGAATAAAATAACTATGGTGAACTATCTGAAATTTGTTTTCTAATTTTAAAATCACTTTTTAAATAATTTTCTTTTGTTTGTCTAATTAAGCATGGCAAATAAAATACAAAATCATAACAATTTTAAATTTGACTTTTAAAAAACATAGTAATACATTATCTCTATTGTATACTGAAGGGTTCTGTTATATTTTAAAAATTCAAATATGTATATCCTAGGAATTTGTTAAGTATCTAGATCAGCCAGGTATTTAATTTTTCCTAAATTTAATTTTCCAACCATGGAACTAGACATTTTGCTAATTATGCAATTTATCTGCAGAATATGAATAGATGGCTTTTAGGATTGTGGTGACCCTGAGGAATGATATTTTTGATGATTATACAAATCCCAGAAATTGTTTTGTCTACCCTTTCTCTGCCCATGGGTAATCACAGCTGTGGTAATTATAATATTGGGAAAAAAATAATGCTCTAATACTAGCTCTGTTGATCCTAGGAATTAAGGGATGCTTGCTTTGCAATAAAACCAGCTGTTAGGGAATCACTATGCAGGACTTTTCTTTCTAGATTCACTGTCAGTGACAATGATGCTGAAATTAATTAATGATAGCTTTGCCATTCCAATTTGCCAAACACAGGATATATTTTCAAACTTTACTCTGTACTCTGGAAACAATATATTGTTCCAAATTGAATTAATAGTGCATGAATGTTCCTGATATACCTATTGAAGTAGTCATTATTTTGTTAGAATTTGGTAATGTGGATATACTGGATATGAAATGCTTAAGGAGCTATAACCTCTTACATATCTGTAGGTATGGATTAGATTGATTGATTGATGTTGTTGGGAAGTATTATGTCTATTTGGTTAGTAGTAAGGGATAGGAATTTAAAAACCATTTTCATGATGATGTTAATCAAGAATAAATCTTAACTATCAATACAAATAGCAGAATATAATACATGTAAAAAGTGACCTCTTAGATTAAGCAAGACAAGTGTAATCATTGCACAGTGTTATTTGAGGAAATGTTATGGATTAAAATATAGAAGGCATGAAAATTGTATTAGACATAGTTTTCCTCAATCCTCCTACTAAGTACATCTAAATATCCTTGGACATTTTTTGTAAGACAAATATTAAGATACTCTGACAGGCAGCCTAGTGAGGGATGTCAGAAGCCAAGCAATGATGTGAGATTTTATTTTCCTGACACACCCCATACTTAAAGCTGAAGTAACTAGAAATTCAGAAAAATCAACATGGGGAAACCAAAACAAAACAAAAAACTCAGTTCCAACAAACGCTTACTCTTCTCAGTTCTAAGATGGGCATGAAGCAAAGATAACCATTTTCTCTACTCTTATTCAATATGATTCTGGAAATACTACTGAGTGCAATAAGATTAAACTAGGAAATAAAAAGCATACAGCTTGGAAAAGAAGAAATAAAATTATCTGTATTTGACAATAGAATGATTTTTTATGTAGAAATTTGAAGGAATGAAAAACAAAAGCCTAGAACTAATAAGTAGATTCATTAATGTTATAGGATGCAAGACCAGCTTTTGAAATGAATTGTATTTTTATATATCACCATTGAAAACAGGAAACAAAAATAATAAAAAATACAATATCATTTACAATTGCTTAAAAATAATAAATACCTAGGTATTGATCTAATGAAATATCTTCAGTTCTTACATACAAACACCAAAAAATGCTGACATAAATAAGTGAGGAGACATATTGTGTTCACAGTGAGGTCACCCACACACATGTCCAGGTTCAGCACAGGGAACAGCCAACCATATATAACTTCATAGCTCCTACCAGGTACCTCTGGGCTGGTCACAGGCAAGGATGAAATCAGCCTACATAAGAGTTTCTTCCAGGAGAAACAGAAACAAAATACCAGAAACCAGCTTCATACCACACCAGAGCACTACACTACCTGGTTAACCCCACCAGCAGCACACCCAAGGGGTGATCTCAACTGGTATAAGAGCCTATGGGGGTGAATTCCCCTCCAAGGGGTCAGCCCCCACACAGCAGCTCATACACTGCTCACATAGCCATTTCTCACAGTCAGTCAGCCTGGGAGTCAATCCCACCCTCTGACACACCAAAAGCAAACAAGGCTCAACTACAACAGAAGAGCACATACAACACTCTCAAGGGACACTCTTGGAACACAAGCACAGGAGATCAGGGAGACTGCACCATTGGACCACACAAGACACATACTACATAAGGCCCCCCAAGCAGAGACTGAGAGACAAAGGAGATTTACCGAATACACAGAAGCAAACACAGAGATGCAGCCAGTATGAGAAAACAAAGAAACATATTACAAATAAAAGAACAGGAGAAACCTTCAGAAATAGAACTAAATGAAGTGGAAGCAACCAACTAACCAGACACAGAGTTTAAAATACTGGTTATAAGAATTCTTAAGGAACTTAGTGAGAATTTCAACAAAAAGATAGCAAGAACAAAGAACAACATAGAAACCATAAAAAAGATTCAGTCAAAAATAAAGAATACAATAACTGAAATAAAGAACACACTAGAAGGAATTAATAGCAGATTCACTGAAGGTAGCAGAAAATACTCAATTGGAATAGCAAAAAGAAAAAATAATTTAAAAAAAATGAAGAGAGGTCCGTTCTCTCTTCATTTTTTAAATTTCTTTTTTCAAGGTCCACCCATGTTGTCACAAATTGTTTTATTTCATCTTTTCTTATTGTTGAGTAGTATTTCATTGTATAAATATACCACAACTTCTTCTTTCTAAATTTATTGGGGTGACATTAATTGATATCAATTACATTGTTTTCAGGTATACAATTTTATATTACATTGTCTATACACTGCATTATGTGCTCACCACGACATGGATGAACCTTGAAAACATCTTATTAGGCAAAATAAGTCAGAATGAAAGAATCAAGAAACATATGACCTCACTTACAGGTAGAGTAAAAAACTGAAAGTAACAAAGAAACAAAGATTCATGGACACAGTCAATAGATTAGTAGTTACCTGAGGGTAAGGGGGGAAATGGATGAGAGAGATGCAGGGAGGGTGTAGGGAGGGGGAATCAAACACACGGTGATGGAAAGTGCTCTGATTCTGGGTGGTAAGCACATAATGCAATCTATAGACAATGTAATATAGAATTGTACACCTGAAAACAATGTAACTGATATAAAGCAATGTCATCCCAATAAATTTAACAATAAAATAAATAAATTTAAAAAAAAAGAAAGAAAATTAAAAATAAATAATAAATACATTGAAGAGAGTTTGAGAGACCTGTGGGACAACATCAAGTGTAACAATGTTCATATCATAGGAGTACCAGGAGAAGAGAGAGAATAAGAGATCGAGAACCTATTTGAAGGAATAATGACAAAAAACTTCCTTAACCTACTGAAAGAATAGAGCTACAAGCCCAGGAAGTGCAAAGAGCCCAAAGAAAATTAAGTCAAACATACACACACCAAGCAAGGCACATCATAATTAAAATGGCAGGTTGAAGACAAAGACAGAATTCTAAAAACAGCAAGAGAAGAACAATTAGTTACTTATAAAAGAGTTCCCATAAGATTGTCAGCTGATTTCTCAACAGAAACTTTGCAGGCCAAAGGAGAGTGGCAGGAATTATTCAAGTAATGAAAAACAAGAGCCTGCTACCAAGACTAGTCTAGCCACCAAGATTATCATTTAAAATTCAAGGGGAGATAATGAGCTTTCTCTCAGACAAAGCAAAGCAAAGCAGAGCAAAAAAAAAAAAAAATCAAGGAATCCATTACCACCAAGCCAGTATGATAAGAAATGTTAAAAGGACTTCTTTAAGCGGAATAAAAAGGAGAAAAGAAATAAATGAAGATCAAAAATAAGAATAATAAAATGACAATAACCATTGATAGGTGACTGATAAGTAATTTTTAATGTAAATGGATTAAATGTTCAAATCAAAAGGCAGGATAGCTGAATGGATAAGAAAACAAGATACATTCATATGTTGTCTACAAGAGACACACATCAGACCAAAAGACACACACAGACTGAAAATAAGGGATTGAAAAAGATCTTTTACTCAAATGAAAAAGAGAGAAAAACTGAAGTAGCAATACTAATTCAGACAAAATGGACTTTAAAGTGAAGACTACACTAAAATACAAAGAAGGATACTATATAATAATAAAGAGTTCAATCCAACAAGAGGACACCACTCTAGTAAATATTTATGAACCTAACATAGGAGCACCTAAATATATAAAGCAAATATTGACTGGCATAATGACAGGGATCAGTAATAACACAATTATAGTAGGGAGCTTTAACACTCCACTGACATCAAAAAACAGATATTGCAGACAGAAAGTCAACACAGAAACAGCGACATTAAATGACACAATAGATCACACGGATTTAATTGCAGTTAGAGCATTACAATCCCAAACAGTGGAATATACACTTTTTTTTTAAAGTGCACGTAGAACATTTTTCAAGATGTCCACATGTTAGGACACAAAATAAGTCTCAATAAATTTAGGAATATTGAAATTGTATCAAACATCTTCTCTGAGCACAGTGGTATGAAACTAGAAAAACTCACAAACACATGCACACTAAACAGCATGCTACTAAATTATAAATGGGTCAACAATAAGATCAAGGAAGAAATCAAATATGTTAAAACATACAAAAATGAAAACATAATGACCCCAAATCTATAGGACGCAGCAAAAGCTGCCCTAAGAGGGAAATTTATAGCAATGCAGGCTCACCTAAAAATAATAACCAAAATATCAAATAAACAGTCTATCTTTACACCTAAGCAAATTTGAAAAGAAAAAACAAATGAAGCCCAAAGTGAGAAAAAGGAAAGAAATAATTAAAATCAGAGCAAAAATAAATGAAATAAAGACTCCAAAGACAATGAAAAAGATAAATGAAACCAAGAGCTGGTGTTTTGAAACCACTAGACTCCTCAAGGAAAAAAAAAAAAAATATTACCCAAATAAATAAAATCAGAAATGAAATGGAATTGCCATATGACCCAGCAATTCCTCTTCTGGGTATCTACCCCCAAAACTTGAAAACTTTATTTTGTGAAGATATATGTACCCCAATGTTCATTGCAACACTGTTCATGGTGGCCAAGTCATGGAAACAACCAAAGGGTCCTTTGCTAGATGATAGGATAAAGAAGTTGTGGTACATATACACAATGGAATACTACTCAGCAACAAGAAAAGATAAAATACAGTAATTTGTAACAATGTAGATGGACCTTGAAACCATCTTATTCAGTAAAATAAGTCAGATTGAAAGAATCAAGAAACATATGACCTCACTTATAGGTGGAATATAAAACTGAAAGTAACAAAGAAACAAAAACTCTTGGACAGTCAATAATTTGGTGGCTACCTGAGGATAAAGGGGAAGGTGGGTGAAACAGCAGGGGGTGACGGGGAGTGGGGAGGGGGCATCAAATATATGGTAATGAAAGGAGAGCTGATTCTGAGTGGTGAGCACATAATGTAATGCACAGATGATGTAATGTAGAGTTGTACACCTGGAAACTAATTGTTACCAACCAATGTCACTCCAATAAATTGAACAATAAAACGTATCTAAAACAAACAAACAAAAAAACAATAATACTTTGGATATATTGGGTTAAATAAAATATATTTTTAAAATAAAATAAAAAAAGAAATGAAAGAGAAGTGACAATGGACACCACAGAAATACAAAAATTGTAAGAAAATAATATAAGTAACTGTATGCCAACAAATTGGACAATCTGGGAGAGATGGATAAATTTCCAGAAGCATTACAATCTTACAAGGCTGAATCAAGCAGAAACAGAAAATCTGAACAGATTTATTACTGTCAATGAAATTGAATCAATAATCAAGAAGCTCCCAACAAGCAAAAGTCCTTGACCTGATGGCTTCACAGGTGAATTTTACCAAAATTTGAAACAGAACTTAATACTACTCTCCTCAAACTATTCAAAAATCCAAGAAGAGGAAAGGCTCCCAAGTTCATTTTATGAGGCCCTATTACCCCGATTTCAAAATCAAACAAAGGTATTACAAAAAAGAAAACTAGCAGTCGATATCCCTAATGAACATAGATGCAAAAGTCCTCAACAAAGTATTAGCAAACTCTATTTAGGAATACATTATAAATATCATACACCACAACCAAGTGGGATTCAGTCCTGGTATACAAGGTTTTTTCAATATCTGAAAATCAATTAATGTGATACACCACATAAATAAAATAAAAAGTAAAAATCATATTGTCATATCAATTGATACAGAAAAAATATTTGACAAAATTCAGCGCCCATTTAAGATAAAGTCTCTTAACAAAGTGGGAATAGAAGGAAAATGTATCAACATAAGAAAAGCCATATATGACAAACCAACAGCTAAAATGATACTCAATGGAGGAAAAGCTATAAACATTTTCTTAAAAATTAAGAATAAGACAAGGATGCCCACTTTCACCACTTTTATTCAACATAGTACTGAGTTCTAGTGATAGCAATCAAGTAAAAAAAGAAATAAAAGGCATCCAAATGGAAAGAAGTAAAGTTGTAATTATTTGAAGATGAAATAATACTATTTATTGGGAACCCCAAAGATTCCACCCAAAATCTATTGGAACTGATGAAGTAATTTAGTAGAGTAGCAGAATATAGAGTTGATATTTAGAAATCAGTTGCTGTTTAATATACTAATAATAAACGATCAGAAATAGAAATTAGAAAACAATCCCACTTAAAATTGCATCAAAAATTAAATACCTAGGAATAAATTTAATCAAGAAAATAAAAGACCTGTAATCAGAACATTAAATTATAAGACAATGAAGAGAGAAATGAAATAAGATACAAATAAATGGAAACATATGCCACGCTCATGGATGGGAAGAATTATTATACCTAAAATGTCCATACTACCCAAGGCAATCTATACACTAAATGCAATTCCTATCAAAATATCAATGGCATTGATCACAGAACTAGAAGAAATAAACCTTAAATTTATATGGAACCAGAAAAGAACTCTATAGCCACAGCAATCCTGAGAAAGTGGAACAAAGTAGGAGGTATCATGCTACCTGATATTAAATTATACTACAAGACTATAGTTATCAAGCAGCATGGTTTGACATATAAACAGACACAAAGACAAATGGAACAGAATAGAGAACCCAAAAATAAATTCATGCTTATGTTATCATTTAAGCTATGACAAAGGAAGCAAGAATATAATTTACACAGGGGTAAAGGTTGTCCAGAGTTAGTTCTCATAATGCAATACATAGAAGATGAAATATACAATTGTATACCTGGAACCTATATAATTTTTACCAACAAATGTTACCACAATAAATTTAACAACTAATAAAAAAAAACAATAAACAGGTGCTCAAATAACTGGACAGATTCATTTATGCAAAAGAAAAAAAAAGAAAGAAAAACAAAATTAAACCACCTTTTTGTGCCATATAAAAAATAAACTCAAAATAGATTAAAGAATTAAATGTAACTTGAAACCATAAAACTCCTAGAAGAAAATATAAAAAGTAAACTCTCAGACCTTACCCTTAATAATATTTTTACTGATATAGTTTCTTGGGCAAGAGAAACAAAAGAAATAATAAAGCAGGATCAAGTACTGCTTGGGACCACATCAAACTTAGAAGTTTTTTCACAGCAAAGGAAACCATCAACAAAACAAAAAGACATTCTACTGAATGGGAAAAGAATTTTGCCTATGATACATCTGATAAGAAGTTAATATACAAAATTTATTAAAAAAAAAAAAACTTTTAAAACTTAACACCAAAACAACAACCAAAAAACAACCACCCCCACAAAAAAAAAACCCCAAACAACCTAATTAAAAAATGGGCAGTGTGCCAGAATAGGTATTACTCCAAAAAGGACAGATGGCCCATAGACATGTGAAAAGAATCAACATTATTTATTCTCAGATAAATGTAATTATAAACCTCAATGAGATACCACCTAACTCTTGTAGGAATGGTTATCATCAATAAATCAACAACAAAAAAGGTGCCATACTGGGTATGGAGAAAAGGGAACCCTTGCGCACTACTGGTGCGATTGCAAATTGGTACAGCCACTATGGAAAACAGTACAGAGGTTCCTCAAAAAGTGAAAAACAGAGAGCCATTGATCCAGCAGTTCCAGTCCTGGGTATACTATTTATCCAAAGAAATCCAAAACACTAATTCTGAAAATAATATGCACCCCTGTGTTTACTGCAGTGCTGATCACAATAGCCAAGGTATGGAAACAACCCGAACCACCAATTAATAGCCAATTGGATTAAGAAATTGTGGCACATTTATATAATGGAATATTATTCTGCCATAAAAAGGGAATCTTGGGGAAGCCAGGATGGCTCAGTGGGTTGAGCGCTCACTTTGCAGCGCTGGGGACCGAGGATCGAATCCTGGCCCCGGCCCCGGCCCCGGCCCCGGCCCCAGCCCGTGGGGAACCATGTGCTGAACTGGGAGCTCCCCCAGTTCAGTTCTCTCTCTGTCTCTGTATCTCTCTCTCTCTCTCTCTCTCTCTCTCGCTGTCAAAAATAAAAATAAATAAAATATATATTTAAATAGAGTAATAAAATATATAAAAAAAGGGAATCTTTTTATTTTCAATAACAGATGCACCTAAAGGATATTATGCTAAGTGAAATAACAGACTGATAAAGATAAATACCACATGATCTCACTTATATGTGGAATCAGAAGAAAAGAACAAACAAAACAGAAATAGACTCATAGATACAGAGAACAAACTGATGGTTGCTAGATGGGAAGGAAGCTGGGGGTGGGTTAGAAAGGTAAAGAAATTAGGAAGTACAAATTGATAGTCACAAGTATGTGAAATACATTATGGGGAATATAGTAATGTTGTAAAGACATTGTAGGGTATCACATGGGTACCAAAGTTATGAAGTTACACTTCATAGATTATGTATTAATAAATGCCTAACCACTGAACTGTACATCTGAAACTAACATAATATTGTATGTCAACTATAATTATATATATATATGTATATAAAACTCATGAATATATATATATATATATTCATGAATTTAAAGTACAGTATAGGGAGTATAGTGAATGTATTGTAACAGCTATGTACAATGTCAGATGGGTAGCAGACTTGTTGGGATTATGACTTTGTGAGGGGTATAAATGTCTAATCATTATGTTGTTTTATATACCTGAAACTAATGAAGAAAATATTAATGAAATTTAAATATGTCGGGTAGCATTGTTCAAAAAAGAAATAGAGAATGATAGATAAAATACAGTGAGATCATATTCTTCAAATAAACAATATTAGAAGTAAAATGGGACATAATTACAGCAAATAGAGTAGTAGCTAGGCAGAAATGGAATCTGTTATGTAATTAGTAAAGATGAAGCTATTCTACCAGAATGGATATTCATATATGTAATAGATGGTTCAGAAGAGTAAAGGGATAATTACAGGTATAAAATCCTCAAGTAAGTATATTTTATTTATTGTTGTGTTATAATTTACAGAAAAAATAAAGAATTTGATAATGTGTACTGTCATACTAATCATAGAGAAAAGATTATTTAGCACAGATAATAGTAAAGTGATAATTTTGGATTCCTGTAAATGGGTAGGAAAATTTAATCTTCCTTAATAACTTTTCAGAGCATAAATTATGCTAAAATTTTTCAGAATGAATGGTGTATTAAAACACTTCTGTGGAATTTAAAAGAACAAATAACTGGGCCTCAGAGTATTAGTTAATTTTATTTAATGGTTATTATTTTTTTTACCTGTGTATTACTTTTATTTAAACAATTAGTTTGTAATTTTATATTATTAGAAATAATTTTGTAAATAAAAATTGATCTAGATAGTATGCCTCTATTAACATATTGAAACAGCTTATATCATATGTACATTGTGGCAGAAGATAATTTAGGGAAAGTAGAATTATGATGTTAATACATATTATTCAACAGTATAAAGCAGTGTCAAGTACTCCTTGAAGAAAGTTCTGAAGAAAATTCATTCGGTGATATAAAATGTTGCAGTTGCTAACATACTTCTTGAGAGCTAAATACTTGTAGTTGCAGTTTATAAAAAGGCCTCAGATAAGTACTGTTTTCTTTTTCTTTTTTTTAAGATCTATCTTATTGTTTGAGAAAAGGTGAGAGATACAGAGAAAAAAGGGGAGGGCCCAGAGAAGAGTCCATAGATGTATGTCATTAGTTGTGACATGGTTTCATTCCTCATAGGTGGATGTGGGGCTGGGCAGGACAGGAGCTGAACTGGGGGACTCCCACATTGTAGGTGAGAAACTTCTCCACTATCTCAGTGGTTTCCAGTTGAGCTGCAGCTCAGCATGTGGGTTTGTGTGGACACGACCAGGATTTGATCCCTGAACCTTGCAGTTGCAAGGTAAGTGCTCAACCTGTTGAGCTATCCCAGAATCCTGTTTTCTTTTCAACACTCAAGTTTATCATGCTTTTAATGGGCTGTAGTCAACATAGATACAGAAAACAAGAGAGGAATAAATGACAATAGTTGTTATGGCAGTGTGAGGATTTAGAGAGGAGTGATTTAAATGATATATTGGAAAAACTTTATTTGGAAAAAAATTGCGTATTTCTACTAAAGTTAATTTTTCTCTTTTCTTTCTATTTATCTTCAAAGGCATTTTTCACAATATTTCAGTCATGCAAATAGAGTCTACCAAATTCATTTATCAAGTGATACCATGTGGAAAGGATAACATGATTGTGGAAGGCAAATATGGCATTTGAGGCCTTAAGGATTTTGAGATAACTTCACTTATCTGGAAATCATGTCTAGACACTTCGATTTAGGAAAACAGAGAAATTTAATAAGTATGTGTCACAGTGCTCCATTATTTTTATTCATGAGAATAACAAGACTATTTCATTCCAAGACTATTTTATATAATTCTCCTAAGCTAAAATATAAGAAAGTACATGCCTATAACAAATGGTAATGCATTTGAGACAGTTACGAAGTAAAAGAACAATAAGTGACAGCGAACATACAGAAGTAAGGAATTATAAACCAGAAGAGTAGTCGATTAATTTAAAAGTATAGCTTTTTTAGAATCAAAGATAAGCATTATATCCAAATTGAGTCTCAAACATGTTATTAAATTATTTCAACTATTATCATGACTAAAATTTATAAAAAAACTGAATCATCATATATTAAATTATGCATACTAAATATGTATAGAAAAATATTCACCTATATTATAAAGCAATATCTATTCTGTATATCTATCTCTAATCTATCTGTACATTTATTCTCATCTCTATCTTCATCTCTATCATCTTTTTTTCTTTCTAGTTTCTATATATATAGGCATATTGATATGGAGCTGCCTCTTTTACTTCTCAAATTAATGTCACCAGGAAGAGTCATTAATCTAATTATTGCTTCATGTCCCAGCTAATTATAAATGCTGTTGAACAAGATCTGACCTAGCATTGATCTATAAATGTATTATTAGAAATTTCCTTAGATTCCATGTACTGCCAACCACTTAATTTGCTTATATAGCATCCTTTGCATTTCATTTCATGCTACAGTACTCAGTTCCAAGCTGATCCTTGGCCTAGATTTTCAGGCGGTTTGAGCACAAGTCTGGTAAAGTTAGAGAATTGATCTTCTTAACTCAGTTAACTTTTCAGTGAGTACATCTACTTCATCATCTCTCTCTTGTTGACAGAATGTAGACACAAAAGGTTCTGGGAAAATTTTTATAAGTTAATTCAAAGTAATCATAACCTCTAAGAGGAACAAATTAATATTTAATATATTGTCCCATAAGATTCATTTGTTCCTTAAAAAATTATCACCCTAGACATAACATTTCATATATTTTCAGCATTATATTGCATCCATTAAGAACACCAACTTTTGAGCTAGATTGTTTTGATTTAAATCCTGGTTCTGCCACTTATGAAATACATAACTTTAGAAATTATATTGAACCTTACCATTACAAATAAATTTTCTCATAGAATTGTTAGAAATATCAAATAAGTTATAGTATATATAAAGCCCTGATAATAGGGACTATCACATAGCATTATATAAATGTTTGCCATTATTGTTATGATAATAATAATTATTATTATGTTAACATCAAGGAATGGGATGGTTCTTTAATCGTGCTTTTCAAATATCAATATTATACCATTCCTAAGATTGATATGATGGCTCTCTTTTCTAATTGACTAGATTTTTAATCCCAACATTAAATATATATATATCTTTTTCTAAAATGGATAAGGTTATAACATAGGCCATCTTAAAATTATATTTAAATATAATGTTTTAAGACAAACATAATTTAGTTACCATATCAATTTTTACTGTATTATTTAACTATTTTTATTCTAATTATATGGTTTTTATGCTTGATATCAGACATTCTTTTCCTTTCAATTTACTGAAGTCAAACTGTTGAGAGCTGCTTGATGGGAAGGCAAAGCCCCCACAAGCTGAGGAGTTTGGATGGCAAGGTCCTCCTCACTTTCTCTTGACATTTCCTCCCCATAAGCATTACAAAGTGGGTACTGGAATGTTTATGCTTGACCGGGGCATGACCAGATCTGGGATCCGGGAGATAAGCCACCCCTATGACTTCAGATGTATAGAGAAAACAGTCTGTTCCCCATCGATTTATATTGTATCAGCATATTCCTCCCTGAGAAAGCTTTCTGGTGATGGTTATCAATGAGTATTGTCTAGTTGAGATATAATCATTCTTCTTGTAGACTTGTGATCCCCATGTAATCAAAGAGAATGTAGGATCTGTTTTTTGTCTAGTTAATCTTTTACCTAACTGCACTGAAAGGTGCACGTAGTCATTTACTATAAAAGAAGCTGTAAAAATGAACTTGAGGCTGCAGATGGCAACGGCTTTCTGACAGTCCTCCCAATCCCATTTTCAGTGTTGTGGTCTTTGTTTTCTCAGTCCTCACGCCCATCTCCGGGACCATTCCACTCTGACGGCTGGATCTGACATCAAACAGACTTCCAGCCATTTATTTTCTACTCATGTCCGCTTTGGTTGGTTGAAATCCTTTCTGCTGATGTTAGAATTACTAGGTGTATTTTGTTCTCCTTGATGTTTCTTATAGTCTGTAGAGAAAAATGGCCGGCATGGGGATAATGAGAAGGGAGAAAAAGTTCAACAAACATGCTTATTGAACAATAAGTATAAGAAGAGTTAAAAAAAAAAAAAGTTAAAGAAAGTGGATAAGAAAGAGAAAAACTGGGGAAGCCGGGATGGCTCAGTGGGTTAGGCACTCACTTTGCAGCGCCGGGGACCGAGGATCGAATCCCGGCCCCGGCCCGTGCGGAACCATATGCTGAACTGGGAGCTCCCCTAGTTCAGTTCTCTTTCTGTCTCTGTATCTCTCTCTCTCTCTCTCCTCTGTCAAAAAATAAATAAATAAATAAATATAAAATAAAAAAAAAAAAGAGAAAAACTAAGGTTACATCACTTTAAATGTGGTAATTCCTATTCCATGTGCTCCAAATGTCTTCACAAATTTATTTCCTACAAGTATAAAAGTTAGCAACTATTATTAACTATATTTTATTCATAAGGAAACTCAGACATAGAGAATTCAAATAAATGGTTAAAGTTCATGCAGATATTAGGTGGTGGAGCCAGGGTTCAAATTCAGTTCAAGAATTTGCAATCTTAACCATGAAGTGCACTTTCTCTACATGCAGACTTCTCAATATCCTGGCTCTGGTATTTATCTTTTTCTCTTAGAAGAGGTGCACAAGAATCTTGTACCTGCTAACTATAGTAATCAGAACAATTAAATGCTAGCTGCTAAAACAGATAAATCTAAACACACACGCAGTGCTACAACTCAGTAACTGTTTACTGCTTGAGCCCCACTCGGATGTGTTCCTCGCTGAAGTGTGCTTATCTGAGTAGTAAATTAGATGAGTAGGTTTCTTTCATACAGTGATTGGGCCATTTTCCACTTAAAATTGTTACAGCCTTACTGGGATTTGTCTACACACCAAGTCTTCAGAAATAGAAAAATAAAATAAAATAAAATAGTAAGAGAAACAAATAGAAAGTACTTTTTATGAATTTGTAGGAAGAGTATTCTCTGCTCATATATCTCTCTCTTTTCATACACCTCTCTAAAAGTATGAGTATAACTACCTCCCCTCTGACAGTTTCAAAGGCCTTAAATGATAAAATGCTCACTATTTCATTTTGCTTTCACTGATGCATTTCCACTCATGCAGTTTAATACCTCTCTGATATTTGTTCCTAATTCTGTGCTTACTGTTCCTTATCATTCATTACTTATGGAGATAGTACCTATTCACATAAAGTTGTAAATTCTAACTGTTCACATGATTGTGTCTATATTTTTTTAATTATCTAGCAGAAAGAAACAAAGTTAAAATCAATTTTGTTATAAATATTTTAGTAGATATACAAAATTAATACAAAAAAACTGTAGGATGTTCATTGTGAGGTTAGTAAGTACAACATTTAAGTACAAATTAAGTTGTAAATTTAGTTTCTCAAGAACTTGCTCAATAGTTTAATATTCACATTATCATTGCTGTTGTGTTATTTCCTGTAAATCCGAATCAATCATTCATATTTATATTTCTTCTCCCTTGTTTCCATTTCTGATACATATTTTTGGGGAAGCTGGGATGGCTCAGTGGGTTAAGCGCTCACTTTGAAGCCTTGGGGACCAAGGATCGAATCCTGACCCCAGCCGGTGCGCACCCACATGCTGAACTGGGTGTGCCCCCAGTTCAGTTCTTGCTGGGGCCTATGTGAGAGGCTCCCAGCCCAGTTCCTGCCCTGCTCAGCCCCACACCAACCTGTGGAGTGAAACTATATGGAAAACTAATGTCAACTATGGAGACTGCTCTGGACCCTCCCCCTTCTCTCTGTCTCTCTCTCTCTCTCTGTCAAAAATCAATAAAATAAATCTTTAAATAAATAAATAAATAAATAAATTTTTTGTATTAACTTTCTACTGCTGCTTAACAAAGTACTCCCAGATTTTGCAGTTTGAAACAAATGTTTATTTTCTCATAGCTTCTGTGGATTAGGGTCCTGGACATAGATAGCAGGGTCCTCTGCCTCAATGTCTCTCATCAGACTGTAATCAAGGTGTTGGCCAGTGATAAAGTCATCTAAAGGCTCAAATGCGGAAGAATTTATTTTTTCAAAGTTTACTCTTGTGTCTATTGGTAGGTCTTATGTTCTCATTGGCTTTTGACTAAATATATTACTTCTTTGCCATATAGGCAGCTTTCCTCCCCTGTGTGAGAACTCCAAGAGGTAAAAAGAGTGAAAGAGCGTTCCCACAAGGAAAGCTACTACTTTTTCCTAACCTGATCTTAAAGTTGACATCCTGCCACATCCACTGTATGGTATTCGTTAAAAGTGAGTCAGTGAAAACTACCCACATTCAAGGAGAATCAATTACAGAAGAGCATGAATGTCAGAAGGCAGAGATCATTGGGTACTATTTTAGAGGCCTACCACACCTTTAATGCACTCACTAATCTTTTTAATACTATTAATATATGAGTATATTCCATTGTTGCTAGAAGAAAATTCAGGAGAAAATGTGCTATTGTTGTCAACAAAACAAATAATTTGATATGTTTCAATCAGAATTCTCCAAGTTAATTTTATACCTTTTGTGAAACCCTAAATATTAATATGTCCTCCCAGAGCATATAGCAAAGTATTTTCTTTGAAATAAATTGCAAAAACTTTGTGATTTCCCACGACATCGATTTAGTGCTTTTTATTCCCATTGACATTTTGTAGCCTACTTTTTTTTCTGTTTTCTCCCCAGTGTTCCACTTCATCATTTGAAAATTCCAAAGTGACCTTGCTTTGATCTTTTTACCTGGACTGGAGGTGTTCTCTCGTATTCAAGATATTTATGTTAATGAATATTTTAGTATATAAAAGATTATTATATTTTCAGGGACCTCATGGGATATGTGACCTTGATGATTTTCATTGTTGTTTAGGAGAATTTGTTTAGGGAACTAGAGAAATGAATTATAACATAGCAATGATATGGTTTTTAGGGAACATTCAGGAACATCTATATTTAAATATTAATGAAGTCAAAGGATATCACAAATGATACACCTTTCTTGGACACCATATTATACCACCTGAAATATACAAGTATCTTAGTTCTTTGTTTTTCTTAAATTGTGAAATTTTTTTAGAATTAAATTTTGAGTTTATCATAATATGTTCCATTTTCTTAATTTATTTTAATTAACAATAAACTGGTTGAAGTATTACATGCAGCTTATTTAATACTACTATAAGGCAAAGATATACAATACACATTACATGGCACTTAAAGAGAGAATATTACTCTAATGCAGAATATTTTAACCAAGATTAGGAAACATGACTTTTCTAAGGTGTCTGTCAATGCTGTACATTGAAAGAAATTTGAAAAACACTAAAATTAATGCAAATAGTATAGATTTGCAGCAATGTTTGTCTCATTACAAAAAAAATGAGCTCCACATTATAACAGATTTATAAAAGTAATGGTGTCTAATATATTACATAGTGTAAGTGGCATGGATCAACTTGCTTTCAAGACAAAATCCCCTAAGCAAACTAGAAATAAAAGCAACATACCTGAAGGCCATATGTGACAAGCCCACAGCTAACATCATACTAATGGCGAAGAACTGAAAGCTTTTCATCTGAGATCAGAAACAAGGCAAGGATACTCACTCTTGTCAGTTCTTTTAAACATAGTGCTGTATTATGATAGGTAAGAAAAAGAAATGAAAGGCACCCAGATTTGAAAAGAAGTAAAATTGTTCCTGTTTGCAAATGACATGATCTTATAAATCGAAAACCCAGGATTACCAGATGGCTCAGTGGGTTAGGCGTTCGCCTTGAAGCTGTGAGGTCCGGGGATCAAATCCCAGCTCTGTTCCATGCAAACCCATATGCTGAACTGGGGTGTGCTTCCCACACAGGAGAGCCCAGGTTTACTTCCAGCCCTGTGGGGCCCTACATCCACCTGTGTGGAATGAAACTATATTGAAACTAATGATGTGCAGCTGTGGGGAATGCTCTGGGCCCTTCCCCTTCTCTCTCTCACTCTGTCTCTCTGTCAAACAATAATATAAATAAATGAATAAATAAATAAATAAATAAATAAATAAATAAATAAATAAATAAATAAAACCTAAAGATTCAAAAAAAAGAAAAAACAACACAAAAACTATTAGAACAAATAAATGATTTCAATAAAGTTTCAAGATATAAAATCATCATACAAAATTTTTTTTATATATACCAACAAACAATGGATTATCTGAAAAATAAATTATAAAAAAATCTTATTTACAATAACACCAAAAATAATAAAATATATAGGAATAAATTTCACTAAGAAGTTTAATGGACTGTGTATTGAAAACTACATGTAGCCCGATGGAAAAGAATAGAGAAATAAATCTGCACCTATCTAATGTGATAATTTATTTTATACATCAACCTTACAGGGCTATAAAATGCCCAGGTAGCTGGCAAAACATTATTTCTGGATGTGTCTGTGAGGGTGTTTCTGGAAAAATGAATTAAATACTTTAACATCTGTTTCAGTAGACTATAGGGACCTGCCCTTCACCCATGTAGATGGGCATAACCAATCATTTTGGGACCAAATGGCACAAAAAATTGAAGGGAGGGCAAAATCTCTCTTTCTCTTCTTGAGCTAGGACTCCCTTCTTGTCCTGTGTGTGAACATCCAATCTCCTGGTTCTTGGGCTATTGGACTTGGACTGCATTATACCACTGGCTTTTCTGGTTCTCCAGGTTACATATAACAGATTGTGGAACTTCTCAGTCTCCATAACCAAGTGAGACTATTTCTATTAAAAAAAATCTCTACATATATGCTATTGTTTCATCTTCTCCAGAGAACCCTAACTAATATACTCATATATGGCCAATTGATTTTTAATAAGAGTGCAAAGAATACACATTGGTGAAAGGATAGTGTATTCAATATATGATGTTGGGAAAACTATATCCATATGGAAAAGAATGAATTGTTCTCTTATTTTATACCATATACAAAGTCAATTCTAGGGGAAGCCGGGATGGCTCAGTGGGTTAGGCGCTCACTTTGCAGCGCCGGGGACCGAGGATCGAATCCCGGCCCTGGCCCTTGCGGAACCATGTGCTGAACTGGGAGCTCCCCCAGTTCAGTTCTCTCTGTGTCTCTGTATCTCTCTCTCTCTCTCTCCTCTGTCAAAATAAATAAATACATAAAAAATATATTTAAAAAAATCAATTCTAAATGGATTAACAACTAAAATATAATAACCAAAAATAATAAAACTCCTAGAAGAAAACATAGGGAAAAAACTACATGGCATTGGTATTGGCAGTGATTTCATGAATAACATGAAAAGCATAGTCAAAAAAAGTAAATAGGTATAAACAATCCACAGGCTAAAAAGATAGCCTACAGAATGGGAGAAAATATTTGCCAACTATACACCTGATAATGAGTTACTCTCTAAAATACATGAGAAATTCCTATAACTCAATAACAACAAAAAAAAAACTATTAATTACAATAAAGAATTTGAATAAATATTTCTCCAAAGAAGAAATACAAATGGTCAACACATATATAAAAAATTGCTTAATATCACTAGTCATCAGGAGCAGGAAAATTGAAAAAAAAAAACACCAATATTTCACAACTATCAGGATGACTATTCTTACAAAAAAACAAACAAACAAAAAAAACCTAACAAATAAATAAAAAACAACAGTTGTTGGCAAGGATGTGGAGAAATTGAAATATTTGTACACTGTTAGTGAAAATGCAAAATTGTATAGCTGCTATGGAAAACAGTATAGAGATTCCTCAAATAATTAAAAATAAACCTACACTGTGATCCAACAATCTCATTTCTAGATATTTATAGAAAATAATTAAAATCAGGGTCTCTAATCCATTTTGAGTTTGTTTTCATACATGGTGTAAGAAGGTGGTCCAATTTCATTTTTTTGCATGTATTGGTCCCATTTTCCCAATACCATTTGTTCAATAGACTGTCTTTACCCCATTGTACATTCTTGCTTCCTTTGTCATAGATTAAGTGGCCATGTGGACATGGATATATTTCTGGGCCTTCTATTCTGTTCCATTGATTTATGTGTATGCTTTTATGCCAATACCATGCTCTTTTGATAACGGTGGCCTTGAAGTTCAATTTGATATCTGGTTGCATGATTCCGCCAACTTTGTTCTTCATTCTCAGGGTTGCTAGGGCTATTCTAGGTCTCTTATGGTTCCATATAAATTTTAGGTTTATTTCTGCTAGTTCTGTGAACAATGCCATTAGTATTTTGGTAGAGATTGCATTAAATCTGTAGACTGCTTTGGATAATATGGACATTTTAACTCTGTTAATTCTTTCTATTCATGAGGATGGTATGTGTTATCATTTATTTGTATCTTCTTTTATTTCTCTCTTTAGTGTCTTACAATTCTCTGAGTATAGTTTTTTTACTGCATTGATTAAATTTATTCCTAGGTGGATTATTTTTATGCAATTATAAATGGGATTGTTTTCTTAATTTCTCTTTCTGCTAGTTCATTATCAGTGTATAGAATGCAGCAATCTCTGGATATTAATTTTATATCCTGCTACTTTACTAAATTCATTTATCAATTTCAATAATTTTGGGGTTGAATCATTGGGGTTCTCTTTACATAGTATCATACCATCTGCAAATGATGACACTTCTATTTCTTCCTTTTCTATTTAAATGCCTTTTAATTCTTTTTCTTATATGATTGCTGTCACTTGGACATCCAGTAATACATTGAATAAGAGTGGTGACAGCAAGTATCCTTATCTTCTTCCTGATCTACTCTCCATTGAGTATGATGCTAGCTGTGGGTTTATGCTATATACCCTTTATTATGGTGAGATACATTTCTTTTATTCCCACTAAGCTGAGAGTTTTTATCATACTCACAAATGACTGCTGGATTTTGTCAAATGCTTTTTCTTTTCAGTGTTCTATTAAATGACCACATGATTTTTATTTTTCATTTTGTTTATATGGTATATCATGTAAATCATTTTATGTTGAACTAATCTTGCATCCCAGGAATGACTCTCACATGATCGTGATGTATAATTTAAAAAATATAAAGGGTGTACCAAAATTCACTCAAAAAGTAATTTTGATAGAAAACAAAGGTTTATAATTAAAAATTGTAAATTTTCATTGCTCAACAATGAAAACGCATTGTTCTTTTGTGTAGCGCTCCATTTTTAATAACCCTGAACTATCAGCTGTCACGCTGTCTTTTTTTGTTGTTGTTAGCAACACACTTCACTGCACAAATGACACAAATTCAAATCTTGTGTGAATTTTGGGACACCCTTTATATTGCTGAATTCAATTTGCTGATATTTTGCTGAGAATTTTTATATTTATATTCATTAGGGATATTGGCTTATAGTTTTGTTTGTTTTTTTGTAGTGTCTTTGTCTGGTTTTGGAATCAGGGTAATGGTGGCCCCATAAAATGAGTTTGGAACTTAAATATAAAACCTTAAACTGTAAAACTCCAAGAAGAAAATATAGGAAGTAATTCTCAGACATTAACCTTAGCAATGCCTTCAGTGATATATCTCCCCTGGCAAGAGATATAAAGGAAAAGTCAACAAATGGGACTACATCAGACTAAAAAGTTTTTTTACAACAAAAACAAACAAATATCAACATAATGGAAAGACTTCCTATAGAATGGGAGAAAATATTTGCCAATGAGGCACCTGATAAAAGGTTAGTATCTAAAATTTATAAGAAACTCATACAACTCAACATCCCTCCCCCTAAAAAATTTAAAAATGGGTGAAAAACCTAAATGAACATTTTTCCACAGAGGACATACAGATGGTTAATAGACACATAAAAAAAATGCTCACCATCACTAATTATCAGAGAAATGCATATCAAAACCGCAATGAGATACCACCTGACTCCTGTCAGAATGTTTAGCATCAATAAATAATCCAACAAGAAGTGTTGGTGAGCATGTGGAGAAAAGGGAACATTTGTGCACTGTTGGTGGAACTGCAAATTCATCTAGGCACTTTGGAAATCAGAATGAAAATTCAAAAAAAAAGAAAAAAGGAACTACCTTATGATCCAGCAATTCCACTCCTGGGTATTTATCCAAAGAACTCCAAAACACTAATTTGAGAAAAATGTATGCATCTCTGTGTTTATTGCATCATTATTCACAATGGCCAAGACACTGAAACATTTTAAATGCTTGCCAATAAAAATTATTAGATAAAGAAATTGTGGTGCATTTACACAATGGAGTATTACTTGGACATAAAGAAGAATAAAATCTTACCATTTGCAATAATGTGAATGAAATGAAAAGTTATCGTGCTAAGTGAACTAAGTCATCCTGAAAAGACAAATATTATATATCTCACTCATATGTGGAATCTAAAGAACAGAATAAATGAAAAATCAAAATATAAATAGACTCCAACTGATGGAGTCAGACGGGGGGAGAATGGGGGTGGGAAGGGTGAAGAGACTGAGAAATGTAAATTGGTTGACACATTTACGGTAGTTAAGGCCATGTGAGGTACAGTATGAAGATATAGGTAATAATGTGAAAAAAGCTATGCAAGATGTCAGGTGAACAATGGGTCCATTGGAGGGTACACTTTATAAATTATATAGATGCTTACCCACTGTGTTGTATATCAAAAATAAGCCCCTAGTTTGTTTCCCATACTGCATGGCCACACATCCACCTGGGTGGAATTAAATCATGTCACAACTAATGATGTACAACTATGAAGACTGCTATGGGCCTTCCCTCCTCCTCCTCCTCCTCCTCCTTCTTCTTCTTCTCTCTCTCTCTCAAAAATAATAAAATAATGAATCTTTGTTAAAAAAATACAAATTAATGTTGAATGTCAACTTTTACTTAAAAAAAATATATATATATATAGTCATGATATGTAGAGTACAGCACAGGAAATATAGTTAATGGTATTGTAACAACTGTATAAACATTAAATGGGAAAATAAACCTCTTGAGGTTATCACCATATAGCAACTGTAAATGTCTAAGCATTATGTTCTCTTGTACACATGAAACTAATAAAAAATTAAAAAATAAAATTAAGGTCTCAATGTTGGCAATCTCATGTTCATTGCAGCACTATTCATGATAGCCAAAATGTAGAAACAACCTACATGTCCTTTGACAGATGGGTGGATAAAGAAAATGTGGTATATGTACATGATGAAACATTACTTTGCCTCAAAAATAGGAAATTCTGTACTATGAGACAGCATGTTTGAAACTTGAGGACGCTATACTGAGTCCAAATAGTTTCAGAAAGAGAAATACTGCATTAAACCCACTTTTTTGAAATATTTAAAATAGTCAAGTTAATTGAAGGGTGGAATGGTGGTTACCAGAGGCTGATGGGAGAAGGAAATGGGGAGTTACTAATTCATCAGCATAAACTTTCAGTTAAGCACCGTGAATTATTCTCTGCTGTACAACATTTTATCTATAGTTAATAATACTGTATTGTACACTTAAAAATTTATTGAGGGCAGTTCTCATGTTAAGTATTCTTACCACAAACAGTTTTTTTTTAATCCAAAGAAGAAAAAAAACACCTTAGAAAGATCATGATCTGGTACTTATGTCAAAACATTTTTTTAAACAATGGGTATATACATACATACAAAAATGCACAGGTCTTACATGTATTGTTTGAGAAATTTTGACAAGTATGTCTATGTAAATACCATCCCATTTATAGTTTAGAACAACTCCATTATCCAGAAAGACCTCTTGAATCATTTCTAGTGATTTTTCTACTTACCCTCAGAAACAACTATTGTTCTTATTTCTAGTTTTCACATTCTAGTACTTATATAAAGTATCTCATGCACTCTATTGTACCTGGCTGTTATTGCTCTGAACAAAATGCTTTTTGAGACTGATACATTTAGGAATCACTTTTTTCTTTATTATTGCCAAATATTATTCAGTAGTCCTAATAGAGCAAAAGTTGCTGAACCATTTTCCTCTTAATGGCATTTGGATTATATTCTGTGTGAGATGCAAATAAAGCTGCTGTAACCGTTGTCTGTCATTACTGTGTGTGTGTGTGCACATACATTTCTGTTTTAATTTGGTAAGTTCCTGTAAGTTGAATTGTTGACTCTGGATGGCTGTATGTTTTAACTTAATAAGAAATTGCCACACTATGCAATTCTATTTTGTGTAAAATTAATTCTCAGTGAGGTGGTGAAGCAACTTTTTCTATGCTTATTTGTTAACTATATCATTTTATGAACTGTGTAATCAAGTATTTTGCTCTTACTTTCTAGAATTATATTGTGTTTTAATTATATAGTCTAGGAATTCTTTATATATGTTAGATACAAATCCTTTCTCAAATAACTATACTGATAAATATTTTCACCATATCTGTGTCTTTTTTTTTCC
This sequence comes from Craseonycteris thonglongyai, assembly GCA_004027555.1. Classification (NCBI taxonomy): domain Eukaryota; kingdom Metazoa; phylum Chordata; class Mammalia; order Chiroptera; family Craseonycteridae; genus Craseonycteris; species Craseonycteris thonglongyai. The sequence continues at coordinate 24,378 of PVKE010006789.1, forward strand.
ACTTTGGTAATGACATTTTGGTTGAGCAGACATTTTCAATTATAATGAAATGTAAATTATCACTTTTCTTTTGGGATTAGTGCTGTTGTATCATCTCCAAAAAAGTTTACGTATTACAAAATCAAAATTACATTATCTTATATTTATTTCCAGATGGCTTATTATTTTAGCTTTAACTTTTAAGTACATGATCCATCCACATTAATTATATTTATGGTATGTGATAGAGAAGAAACAATTTTTTTTCTAATGGATGTTTTCTCCTCATTATTTATTGAAATTACTTTCCTCACATATTGAATTTTTTTTATTGTTAAATTGATTGGGGTGACATTGGTTTGTAACAATTACATAGTTTCCAGGTGTACAACTCTACCTTACATCGTCTATGTATTGCGTTGTGTGCTCATTACCCAGAATCAACTCTCTGTCCATCACTATACATCTAGTGCCCCTTCCCAACTTCTCCCCACTTCCTCTATCACCCACCTTCCCCTTTACCCTCAGGTAACCACCAAACTAGTGACTGTGTCCATAAGTTTTTGCTTCTTTGTTACTTTCAGTTTTATTGCGTCTCTAAGTGAGGTCATTTGTTTCTTGATTCTTTCAGTCTGACTTATTTTGCTTAATAAGGTGATTTCAAGGCCCATCCATATTGTCACAAATGGCTGTATTTTCTTTTTTCTTAATGCTGAGTAGTATGTCATTGTGTAAATGTACCACAACTTCTTTATCTAGTCATTTATCAAAGGACACTTTGGTTGTTTCCATGACTTGGCCACCATGAGCAGTGCTGCAATAAACATTGGGGTACAGATATCTTTGAAAATTAAGGTTTTCAAGTTTTTTTGGGTAGATACCCAGAGGAGGGATTGCTGGTTTGTATGGCAATTCCACCCCTAATTTTTTGTGGAATCTCTATACTGCCTTCCATAGTGGTTGTACCAGTTTACATTCCCACCAGCAGTGTATGAGGGTTCCTTTTTCTCCACAGTCTCTCCAGCACTTGTCGTTCCTTGTCCTATTGATTATAGCCATTCTAACAGGTGTGAGACGATATCTCATTGTAGTTTTTATTTGTGTTTCCCTAATTGCTAGTGATGTTGAGCATTTTTTCATATATTTGTTGGCTGTTTGTATGTCTTCATGAGAGAATTGCCTGTTTAGGTCTTCTGCCTATTTTTTAATTTGATTGCTTGCTTTTTTGTTGTTGAGTTGTATAACTTCTTTATGTATTTTTGATATTAGCCCCTTATCAGAGGCATTGTTTACATATTTTCTCCCAGTTTGTTGATTGCCTCTTTGCTCTTTTGATGGTTTCTTTTGTAGTACAGAAGCTTTTTAGTTTGATAAAGTCCCATTCATTTATTTTTGCTTTTGCTTCCCTTGCCATTGAGGTCAGTTTCTTAAAACCCTATTAGAATTGGGAAAGAAGAAGTCGAATTGTCACTCTTTGCAGATGCCATGATCTTTTATATAGAAAACTCCAAAGACTCTATAAGAAATCTATTACAAACAATAGAAAAATACAATAAAGTTGCAGGATACATAAATAATGTAGAAAAATCAACTGCATTTTTCAATGTCAATGATGAAACTTCAGAAAGAGAGATGAAAACATTTATTCCCTTTGTCGTTGCAAACAAACAAACAAACAAAAAGAAACAAATACCTAGGAATAAATCTAACAAAGAATGCGAAGGATTTACACACAGAAAACCATAAGACATTTTTTAAATAAATTGAAGAAGACACAGAGAAATAGAAAGATATTCTGTGTTCACAGATTGGAAGAATCACCATGGTTAAAATGGCTGTATTAGTCAAAGCAATGTACAGATTCAATGCTATTCCCATGAAAATCCCACAGACATTCTTTCAACAAATAGATTTTTTTAAATCATCAAATTTGTATAGAACCATAGAAGACCTCAAATTGCTAATAATGGTAAGAGATAATCATATTATCTCTTCTATCCCATGTTTAGTAATCACTGAATTTATATAGTAAAAATATGGCACAATTTTTTTCATTAGTTTGCCTATTAAACTGTTAGTTGTGCTCAAATTTTCAAAACTATTTTTGGATAGCATAATTATAAATATTGTTGAAATAATATATGTTTAGAGTTTCTTTATTGTATGGGGTAGATTTCTATAATTAATAGTATTGAAAAGTTATTAAATATGACAATTTAATTTTAGTAATGTCTAAATAGTTAGTAGATTATCTGTTTTCCATTTCTACCTTGATTATGCTTCCTTAGCAATAAATAATTGAATTTTGCCCACTTATTTTGTATTTAGCTAGATTATTAATATTTCATAATTGTAGTTGCTTTATAATGTCTGTAATTTTTTCAAAGCACAATTATATTGTCTTTTTTCTGTAATTTATATAAATTATTTTATTGTCCTGCTGCTTCAGCTAACTCACCCAATATTTTTATTTTTTAAAATTATTGAAATATATTTTTTATATATATTGTATAAATTTAAGGTGTATGATGTATTTATTTGATACATTTACATATTGTAATATGATTGTGATAGTAGTGATAGTACCTCTACCATGTTACAGAATTATTGTGTTTTTTGGTGGGCATAATCAAGATCAACCCCAAAAATTATGTTGAAAAAAAGATAATGCTAATAGGGATTTCCGACTTGGTCCATAATTTTTACAAAAATAGCTTTGACATTTTATCACTTAAGATAGTGCTTAATTTTCCTTTTCGGTAAATATTTTGTTTGATGCCATTTTTACCTACTTTGTAGCTTTCTCAAAAGCTATCTTTTCCCATCCTTCGCCTCCCACTGTAGAGGCTAAAATGATTAGCTATTTATTCCCTAGGCTTTATTGCATCAAGTGGTGTAAATATCCTCAGGATTTTGGTCAGTATATTTTAAACTCAAGGTTGCAAGTAGAATATGAAATCAATTCAATGGTTGGCAACCAAAATTGTTTTATTGTTTGTTTTTTGTTTGTTTTTTAAACTGAACTGGGGGCCTCACCGCATTCGGGAAGCACACCCCAGTTCAGTATGTGGGTCCGCCTGGTCCGTAGCCGGGATTCAATCCTCAGTCTTCCGGGCTTCAAAGTGAGCGCTTAACCCACTGAGCCATCCTGGCTTTCCCCAGAATTGTTTTAAAAGACTATTGAATAAAACAGATAATATTAGAGTACAATGCATGTAGGTTCTGTAACTATAATTTTTTGAGACATCTGCTTCAGTTCATATATATGTGCACGTATGAATACACTAATACAGATAGGTGTGCTAAGAAAAAAGTATATTTTTGGCATGATTTATGTTAAAAAATTGTGAATGTTGCTTAAGTCATAGTTTCTTGAATTTGCTGTCACTTGTAGCTAAATATATCCAAACTGATTTTAAAGTTAATACATATAAACTGTGTATTTTAGATAATACACAGAAAGTAAGGTGAGCATTAATTTATTCCAGCTGGGCAATCTGTGGTCCTTATTCTCAAGCAGGTAAATATTTTATCAACCTTTTTTCTTATTGTGTTGTAAGAGGCATAAAACATATGGCATACTCAGCTAGCTAATTTAGGAGCAATTTATGAATGAACTAATATACAAAGATGTTAAGAGAAATAAAAATGACTTGTAAAGTGTTCCAAGGATAACAATAGTGGTGAGACATTAGCAATGCACACCTGCAGAGGTAAGGGCGAAGTGAGACTTGAAGCTATAGAAAATGGCCATTTTACAGTAGTTGTGGCCTCTGGTAAGGAAGAACTATGCTGCCCTTGGATCTACTCTTGGTGCCTTTATTTGGCTGGACTCAAAATGAAGCCACAGGACAAAGAGACTTAAGTTTTCTATCCATAAAGATTAGCCTCTATCTGAAGTCAGAAAACATTACTAGAAGGAAAGAGGACCTATCTCTATTGATAAAAATTTTAATAAATAAAAAAACATGCAAAACTGTAAACTTATATATACCTAGTATCCTCAGAAATATTTACCATGTCACACCTAAAAATGTACAACAATGGAGACTGCTCTGGACCTTCCCCTCTTCTCTCTCTCTCTCTTACCTTTTCTCAAATAATAAAATTTAAATTAAAAAAAATTATTTTATTGTTTTTGACAGAGACAGAGAGAAACAGAGACATAGAGAGACAGAAAGAAGGGAGAGGACCCAGCACAGTCTCCATAGCTGTGCGTCATCAGTTTTCAACATGGTTTCCTTCTACACAGGTGGGCAGGGCCATGTGGGGCCAGAACTGGGCTGGGGGCCTCCTGCATGGGAAGCACACCTCAGTTCAGCATATGTGTCCACCTGGGCTGGGGCTGGGATTCGATCTATGGTCCCCAGGACTGCAAAGTGAGTGCTTAACCCACTGAGCCATCCCAGCGTCCCCTCGCCCTACCAAAAAAATTTGACTTTAATGTTTGAAGAATTCACAGAACTATGGGGAGAAATGGACAAATGCTCCATTTGAATGGGAGATTTTTAACACACATCTCTTGGTACTTGATAAATTCAGCAGAAAAAATAACTAAGAAAACAAAAGATTTGAAACATGAAATTAATTAATTTGATTTACTGTGTATGTGTACATTACTTCCAACAACAGAGTGCATGTCAAGCTTGAAAGAACATTTAAGCAATTTGACCACATACTGAGGCAAAGAAAAAACTCATAAGATTTTAAAGCTTTGTTATCATGAAGAAAAATATTATTTCTTTATGCAATTCATTAAATTAGTGATCATTTATCAAAGATGACCATGGGATCAGAATTCCTGGGCAGAGGGGAGAGAATACAATACTAAATTGGGTTGTGTTGTAAGATTTCTCAAGAAAGTAATAATTGAGGAAAAACTTGAACGTAAAACGGGAGTTAATTAAGTAGATAACTTTCCTGGCTGTTCTAGGCAGATTAAAAAGATGAAGCTATTGCCTTAATATGGCTTTTGAGATGTAAACATGGAGGGCAATCTGAAGTAGAATGAGCAAGTCATTAGAATGTGAATAGGAGGTCTACCATGAAGGGTCTTTTAGCCATTCTCTAAGAGTTTGGTGTTTAAGTGAAAATCTGGAGTCATTGCCATGAATTGTACAGGGAAATAAAAAAATTTTTACATGCTTTAATATAATCACTCTACTGGCATTTTCACTGTGAAGAGACAATAGGATGGAAAGAAAAGTATCATTTGGGAGATTTATTAGAAAGTTACTGCATGATCCAGGTAATTGATCCTTGAAGATCTGACCAGATGGTCACTCTGGAAATTATATTTCAAATAATGGTTGCATGAGGATATACGTTGAAGATAGTCAGCATGATTCTATACGTTGTGAGAGAAAGGATGACTCAAAGATTGTAGGTTTGAGAAATTAGGTTTGAAGAGTTGTTACTAAAAAAGATGTGAAATCCTGCGATTAGAGTAGGTCATGTGAAGAAGATTAGGAGTTCAGTTTTGGATATATTATGTTTAGATGCATATGATACTTCTAAGTTGATATATTGAATAGTGAGTTGAAAGTATGAATCTGTAACTGAGGAATGAAGCCTGAGCTACATGTGAAAATTGGGTGTGGACAAAAAGATTGTATTTAAACTTATTGAACTGGATGATAGCATCAAGGGAATAAATATTAACAGAGAATAAAAGGGGTCTAAAGGTTGAGACCAGAGGCAAACAAATACCGAGTCTAAAAGAGACGGTACCAGTAAAGAACAATCAGAAGTAATAAAGACAAGTAAAGAAAGTTAATTAAGTTGTCAGTAATCAATTATGATGGCAAACACTAATTATCAGTGGAATAATTTGAGTACTAAGAATTGGTATTATATTCAGCAAATTGGAGCTTATTGGCAAACTTAAAATAACAGTTTCACTAGGGTATTTAATATAATAGCTGGGTTGAAATTATTTTAAATGAGAATGGGAGAAGAGAAATTACAAACATATAAACAAAATTTTAAAGAGTCCAGAAAAAAAAAAGAATGAGTCAAAATCTGGAAAGGTAGTAGGGTCAGGAGAATAAGTATATATAAAAATCAGCAGAGCATGGAAAAATTATGATGTAAGAGATGGCTATTCAGTATTGTGCTGTGGACCCTTGTCAGCATAACAACAGAAGTAAAAGAAGAATAGAAGAAAAAAATATTCATTTGGAGAAAGGGATTACAAGGAAATCTACCCATAAGGCAGATAAAAAGTTCATAGGCAAGCATAGTAAGTTCATTCTTTCAATCACTATTTTTTCTTTTATCTTTCCTGCTTTTTTAAAAAGCTTTAGTGATATATTTCTATTCTCATTAGCACATTTAAAACATTATAAATTTTATCATTAATTGCATTTGCTTCTGTGGGTCATTAAACTTGGCCATTTCAAGTAGCTTTTAACTTCACACAACATTTTCCCACCAACAGTACTACACACGGAACTGCATAGTACTGTCATAGGCACTGTCTTTAGCAGGGCTGAGCAGGACATGATTGTGGACCACCAGTGGACTGCCAAACAATTTTGGGGTGATCTGCTGAATAATAAAATAAATAGCTAGTGGACTGACACTTGGATAACTGGCCTTTGTCCTGAAATTGTCTACCCTGGCTTTCCATATAGGATCCACAATGCCTGCTATATCTTTCCAGATTTCTACTGTGGGAGAAGTACAAAAATAGGCGAAATAAACACTTTGCAGGTTTTTCCACTCCTATTCTTGTAACACTCATTCATTTTTTGGTCATTATTGAAAACTGTTGCTGAAAAATATATTTTAAAATTTATTTTTAATGATTTATTTCATTGTTTTTGACAGAAAGACAGAGACAGAGAGAGACAGAGAAAAGGGGGAGGGCCCTAAGCAGTCTCCACAGTTGTATGTCATCAGTTTTCAACATGGTCTCATTCCACACAGGTGGGCAGGGGGGCTGCACAAGGCAGGAAGCAGGCCAGTTGCCTCCTGCATGGAAAGCATGCCCCTGTGAGTTGGGGAATGAACTGGGGGCCTCCCACATGGGAAGCACACCCTAGTTCAGCATATTGGTCTGCAAGGGCAGGGGCCGGGACTCGATCCTCAAATCCTGGGACTGCGAGGTGAGTGCTTAACCCATTGAGTCATCCCGACTTCTCCTTAAAAATTATTTAACAAAAAAATTCTGTTTATGAGAATTTATCTAAAAAGTAAATAAAATGTGCATTAACTAATCTCTATATTGTGAAACACTTGAGTTTTTTCAGGATCATACTTATGGTGGATACTCTCAGCTATTCTTCATTAATTCCTTCTTTTATAATAGTAATAGAATGACTATTAGGTGGGCTGAGGGTCCCCTTGCATAATCACTACATTTTTATGTTTCCTTTAGAGAAAGCTATGGTCACATTTCCTACAAAATTCTGGCTACTAGGATGTAAGCAGAAGTGATTTATTTCTATTACATGGTTGCATCCTTAAAATTAAGGATTATTTTCAACATTTTCTTTTCTTTTTCTTATTATTTGCAATGCAGACTCTCTAGCTAAAGTCAGATTGGACATCTTGGAATATAAATTGGAAACACAAAATGTAAGTTTTGCAGGCCAATTACATAGAAGCAGTGGCACCACCTATCTCAAATATTCTACCTGGATTTAAAAAAAAAAAAAAAAGGAGATCAATTTCTACCTTTTTAAATTCACTAATTTCAAGTCCCTCAATTATGTAGCTGAACTGATAACATAAATAAATGTATTATTTTAGCCCATACTTTATAATAATACTTACAGATTACAACGAATATTGGGGCAAACTAGAATTGGAAGGTTCTCTCAGTCAGAAATCAAATATATTTTATTAAGCTATGACATTTTTCAAACCAGAAATTGTATAGTATTTTCTATTCATCAGCAGAGTTTGCATGTTTTATAAATAATCATTTGGATCTGATAGTGTGTTGAAATAGCATTGGGTATTCAATGATTGCTGATTTATTATATTCTGAGTTAGGTGATAGAAGCCTGTGTTTGGTTAAATATATAATAATTTCTTAGCTATTTCAGATGATTAATACTGGAACTGGCACAACATTTCACTCATTGCATATGTATACTATGTATACTTGTCTACTAGGACGACAAAGCACTAAAAGATTTTTATTACTATCTAGGGGCAAAATGTGTTTCTCTTCAGCTTTTTTGTGACTATCCTAACATTTTACTATGAATGCCCAGAGCAAAATTAAAGAGACAGAATATAATAGAGATAAAGCAAAAAGTGAATAACAAGGTAGAATGCAAGTAGATAGAGTTTAGATAAAAATTATTCAATATAACTCTTTGCATATGGATAATGACAAACTAGACAGAATATTTCTCTTTTTTTGACAGAGAGAGACAGAGACAGAGAGAAGGGGGAGGGCCCAGAGCAGTCTCCATAGTTATACGTCATTGTGGGACGCATGCACCCTCAAGCCAAACTGGGGGGGAGGGGGGCAAAAACTGAACTGGGCTACTCTTACATGGGAAACACTTTCTGGTTCAGCACATGGGTCCAGATGAGCTGGGGCCAGGATTCAATCCTTGGTCCCCAGGGCTGCAAAGCCAGTGCTTAACTTGCTGAGTCATCCGAAATTCTCCTAGACAAAATATTTCAAATTCCTATTTAATAAAATCATAGGTCTTAAAGTTAAAAGGCAATTTTAATTTTAATAATAATCTGTTGCAAACCCCAGGTCCCAGACAGGTGAGGCATTAATATCCTCATAGTCCACACACTGTGCATTTTCCAAGATTACAAAGTAGGGAAGTTAGGATTAGGCTCAGACTTCTAGACTCCTGATGCACAGGGTTGTTTGTAACTTCTTAATATTGTGAGGTAAAGTTAGATTTGGTGATTCATTTGTTTTTATTCATTTATCTACTCATTCACCTTCATTTAAGGATCTAAGGAGATAGATGGGGTAATAGATAAGTAGAGAGAGAAATGATGACATCACGTGGCCAGTGGAGTATGTCAACATGCTGAGGAAACCTGAAAGAAGCTGCTTCATTCTAAAATTAGGTGACCAGATGTCCCGCTTTTGGAGGGACAGTCCCAATTTTTAACAATTTATCCCACGTCCTGCGGCGCTTTAAAAAAGTCCCGATTTTTGGAAAGAATGCACGACAAGCTAGGGAACAGTGGGAGATAGACCAAATTTTTAATCAAGAACACCCCCCCATCCCCACCCCCATCAATGGTGTCCCGCTTTACCAATGTTAAAATCTGGTCACCCTATTCTAGAAGGTAGGCAGTTAAATCCTTACGTGAATATCTCTGAGCTTATTACTAAGAATAGTTAACTGTTTTTGATGGGAGGAATGGAGTAGGGAAGGACATTGCAGCCCAAAAAACTATGCTGTACAGGGGCAGGGCGCCACGATAGACCATGGTGTGACTGGAAGCATGAGCGGCCCTGAGCCTCAGACCCTGAGGATTGGTCAGGTCTTCGGCGGTATCAGCAAGGACGGTGTGCAGCCTGACTGTGAATTGCTTTGTAAGGCAGTTAAGAAATTCGGATTTTTATCCTGTAGGAACCAGAGACAAAAAAGGTTTTAAGTAATAAAAAACATGGCTAGTCATTTTTTTTTTCCTGTTGTTTCCTGTTCTCTTCAGAGTGAAAGTTTAATTGAACTGAACAAATCCTTGGGTATGAATAATATACCAAATTTAGACATTATAAAGAATTTTCCTGAGATGGAATAGTGCTGATGGAAGGGAAAGGCCAGGCTTGATAGAAGTTTCTAGATTAGCATTTACAGTTAACCATGGGGGCTAGAGACTGGCACAGTGGCGACTTCGTTAAAAGAGACTGAGGATACCAGATGTTGAGAATTGATTGTGAGGTGGTGAAAACATATGTGTCCATGCTAAATATAGATTTCCAGAGTTACTTAATCTTTCTGACCCTGCTTTTTTAAGCAAAAAAAAAGTCAATAAATATCCATCCCAAAAGATTATTAAATTCACAGAAAAAGTAAATCAAATTATGTACAAACAGCAACCATAAATGTAACTTAACTGTTAAGTATTGAATAAATGGTACTTGTTATTAATTTTTATTTTGTTATTGTTATTAGCATAGTAAATTTAGAAATAAGTGCCTTCAAGAAAATGAAAATAAAAGTCTAACCTTAAAAAGACAGTTATTACTGTAAAGACATAGTTAAAAAACACAAGATTAGACATAATTCTAATAGCATCTTGCTCTTTAGCTGTTTTTGTTGGAAAGGAAATCGAGTTTAATGAAATTTGAACAACTTAAGTTAAATAAATAAGCACAGGAGCCTGTTAACTATTAGCAAAATGAGTGTACAGAAACATCGGAACCACTGCATCTATGCCTATGCCTGAATAGATAAATTCAGGCTTCAAAGCATTCTCTAAGTAATACAGTAGGCTGGCTTTAGGCCAAAATTCAAAATATGCAGTCTGTCTTCAGGTGCTACATTTTCAAATCCATTGCAGAGAGAGTGAAAAGAGAGAGTTCATAGAATAAGACCTGAAAAGTCCCCAAGGGTTCGTAAGTCTCAGGAGTACAATAGCATAGTCTAATCTTTCTACCATATATTTTCATAGAAGTGAAATCAAGTTAAATGGATACAGTGATGCCTTGGAATTTGAACTCAATCTGTCCCAGAACCCTGTTTGAGTTCTAAAATGTTCGAGTTCCAAGACAAGTGGGTATTTGGATAAAGCTAAGGGCCATGGAGTCAATACGTCCCAAGCGAACATGTTGGTGTTCAGATTCCAAAGCAGTGTTTGGATTCCAAGGCAATATTGGCCTGATTTTTCATGTGGATTCCAAGTTGTTCCAATTTGGGGACATTCAGATTCTAAGGTATCACTGTATTTGAAATTTACTTGAAAGAAAAAGGAAATCCAAAAGGGAATCATAGTATTAGGTAGCATAAGAAATTGTATAGGAGACTTAACTTTTATAGGAGTAGTTAGTACTGATTATCAGTATGAGTATATAAACTCAAGTCATTTGTAGCAGCCACTAACAGAATCAAATCTTTTGTTGACAAAAGGCTCTTTAAATCATTGTTAAAATCTGAGGTTCTGGTGGACTCAAAATGTGATCACCAAAGACTATATTGCCAGAATATCTGAGGTACATATGTATTTGCTCTCCTGATTGGGCACTACAGACAATTAAACCTCTCCTTTCATCCCTAAAAAGAAAAATCACCATTATCATAATCATAGTAACAGATAACTTATGGCACTTATGTTGAGCATGATTCTCTTTGTTACTTTTCAATTATTAACTCATTTAATTCAACAGCAACTTTATGGGGTAGGCATTATTGCCATCTCTTACTTTACAGATGGAGAACGCAAGGCAAAGTGAGTTTACAGAACATCTTCAAGCTCATATACAGGGAAATTTCTTCATGTAGTTGGCTGTCATTTCCATGGGCCAAAAGTGTCTATGGCTATGCTAACTTTCCAGGGCAAGTAATCTTTTCTTCTCTTGGAAGATTGATTGCTGCAGAGTGGTTAAAATGGTTGCCTGCTGAAACACTGACCGTAGTATAGGGGAAAATGAATCCCTCTCTGAATAGCTCTATAGCCTTAAGAAATATATTTAACTATTTTGAACTTGAATTTCTACATATTCAAAATGAAGGTAAGGGTAAGGGAAAAAATGGAAGAGTGTTAGGTCATTGTGAATGTCCTTAACTGAATCTGAGTGGAAGTCTCCTAAGTCCTGGAGTTAACAGAGATGGCTCTAATGTTCCCGCAATAAAAAATTCCAGGGGATGCAGGATATAGTTCAGTGGTTGAGCACTTACCTCACAATCTTGAGAGCCAGGGTTCAATTCCCAGCTGCTTCCCATGCAAACCCATATGCTGAACTGTAGCACAACTGGTAAGCACCAGGATAGCATGGTGGAGAAGGTTCTCACCTCCCATGTGGGAGACACCTGGTTCGGTCTCCACCCCATGAGGACCCACATCCACCTGTGTGGAATGAAACTGTGACACACTAATGATGTGCAACTATGAAGACTGCTCTGTGCCCTCCACCCCAGCCCCAGAGCCACATATGTGGTTCTCATATAGAAATAACTCATGGAGTAGCAGACCTGTTTACTTAGATGGCTGTGTAAGTTCTTTCTGAGTGCTATATGGCTAGAGTGTCAACATCTGTGAGCTTACAGTTCTGTGATTCTCTAAATGGGCTGAAGTCTCATTCTGTATAAGCTGAGAACACTGCCCAACTTTAGAGGCTCTTCTTTGAGATATGAGGCAGGAAATGGAAAATGTTCATTACTAGCATTACTATTTGGTTATAACTTTTGCCTTGTTTATTTGATTATCTCTAAGAATATGTAGTTTAAATAACTTTGAACAAGTCTAAGCCATAATTTTTACCAGCACTTGGATTTGGAAAAGGCTATGTATTCTAACCTAGCTCAGTATGTCTAGCACTTAGGATTCTATTTATGATACATACTTAATGGCTGTAATATTTTAGGAGAAGAAGGTCTTTAGAAGACATTTCATATTACATCATCACTGCAGTTGCCTATTTATCATGTGATTATGATGCTCCTACTAAGTAAGTGGGTTTCTATATAAAATAAGCAATAGTATATTTGTTTTTAAACATTAATTTAAACTTTATTCATTTGAAATTTTACTCTAAAATTAAGAACCCTTAACTCTTTTAATACTTTCACTACCCTAACTGACCACTGCAGACCATTGCAATGGTACCATAAAATTGAGTTGAATCCTGTTGGGTATATTTTTTTCTCTCCTGCAAAATATCTCTTTAATTGCTTATTCTTTTTGCATTTGCTTGCTTGACTTGTGCTAATTGAAACAGTGCTATGACTTTTTTGCATCCCATCTACAAAATGAGAATTTCAATGGATCATAAGGTTGAAAACATAAATATTTACTTCATCATGTTGCATTTTTCCTCATAGACTCCCTGAAATTAGTAACATTTTGTGTTGGAAGAGTTGAGAAAAAGAGTTAAATTATTTGCAAAGCCAGAAGTGTAAGTAGAGAAACAATTTACAATCAAGGTGAGGTAAACCCAATCAATCCTAAATATACAATAGACTCTCTGTTAACTGGAACTCAAGCAACGGGCAAACAATTTCTGCCCTTTGCTTGAGGTTCTGCTGGTTGCTTGGGAGTGCTGGTTGCTTGAGTTCTGGTTAACAGAGAGTCTACTTATATTTATCCAGCATCTACTAATCCCCATGGGTGCTAGTTAACTGAGAATCTACCATAATTCCATTCATTATTACAAATAATATTAGGTTATGGAGTTAAAATTCAACTATTATTCCATTATTGGAGTTATTGAATTTGGTAGTATTTTCACTAAACATTATGGCAGATTTAAACATTCTTTGTAGACCATACTAATTTGGACTGCAAACCTGCCTGAGTTATATAAGAATTCAGGTTCTGTGAGCTAGGTTTTTTGTTTCTTTGTTTAATAAAAAATAACACCGTATTTCTGAATCATTCTATTTCATTGCCAATCTAATATGAAATGTTCATTTTTTTTATCTTTTCTAATATCTGTATATCTTTTGGATCTTAATAGAGATATGGAAATAAAGAGTGTAATTTTTTCCCCTTTGTGAAATGGCTCACTGTAGAGAAAGAAAGGGCCTAATAATGACTTGCCTGTTAGCTGTTAACGTAACCATTTATAGAATATCTGACATCTAGAGCTACAAGATAATTAATTTGTTCTTTCAATAATTTTTTATTGAAGCATGTTTTGTGTCAGATACTCTACTAAATATTGTCTTCAAGAAGATTAATGTCAGACTGTTTAGTAATTGTAGTCTATCTTTCTTAACTTAATTGAAGGCTTGGGAGATGTATTCATAGTGTTGCATGTATCTATGTTTTATGAATATTATTTCATTGTATAAACATTACACATTTTTTAAATTCATTTACTTGTTGAAAGACATTTAGGTTGTTTATAATTTTTCAGATTTTGAAGAAAATGGCTATAAACATCTACTCCTAAATCTTTGTGTAGATGTGTGCTTAACCCTTTTGGATAAATTTCTAAGAAGAAATTAGCTATGGTAGCATGTGTGGTGCCAAGTTTATTTCCAAATTTATTGTACCATTTTGAATTCCTATCGGCAATGTATGAAAGTTTCAACTGCTCTACATCCTTGTCAGCACATGGTACTGACAGACTTTAGTTTAGCCAATTAGTCTATGTAAAGTAAAATTTTATTGTCATTTCAATTTGCATTGCTGTAGTGTTTAATGATTTTAACCACCCTTTCATGTACTTGTTTGCTATCTGTATAATTTCTTTTGGTGAAATGCCTGTTTATTTATATTTTGTTCATTGTTTACATTGGGCTGCTTGTCTTTATTAAAATTTAAAGTTCTCTATATTATTCATTTAGGTTTTTTTTTTAGTAAGAAATGCCATTTGCCAATATTTTCTTCCAGTCTGAATCTTCTCTTGAGTATTTTTCAAGCAACAAAACTAAAATTATAATATTATTGATTTTATTTTTTTAATTTTGCTTAACTACAGATTATAAAGACTTTTCTCACATTTTCTTCTAGAAGTTTCGTAGCTTGACTGCTTACATTTATGTAACTCTGTGATCAATTTCAAATTCATTTTTGTGTGCAGTGCAAGGTAGGGCCTTTGGTTGCATATGTGCCTCATTGTGCTTTCTTTGTGCTTTTCCTGCATAGGATTTCCAAGCTTTTGTATCTGTATTTTTTTTTGTAATTCATTAACTTTGGAAAACTCTTGTCTATAAAATTCTAAAATATTTATACTCCTGTTTTTCTCTCTCTACCTCTGGGACTCCAAATGCATAGATATTAATACTTTCACATTGTCCATGAGCTCTTGGATGCTCTGTTCTGCTTTTGGTTTATTTGCTTGCTTTGCTTTTATTCTTTTTCTATTTATGTTTCAGTTCGGGTAATATCTAATTATCATTGTTCAAGTTGACTAATTCTTCACCTAGTGATGTTCATTTGCCTGAAAAGCCCTACACAGACTCTACTTATTTCTGATATTATGGAGTCTTTATTGCTAGGATATATAGCTGACTTTAAAAAAATAGTTCAAATCACTCCTCTTCAATTTCTCATCTGTTTATGGACAGTGTCCACCTTTTACACTATAACCTTTAAATATTGATCCTAATTATTTACAATCTAAGTTTAATAGTTCCAATATTAGGATAATTTCTATTCTAGTTCTGTGAATTCCTTTATCTCTTTACAGTAGTCATTAGAATAACTACAAAGATGTGTTTCTCCTGCTCTCACTTTCTCGTGTCTGATAATTTTTTACTCTGTGCTTGCAGAAAACAATAAAACCTAAGGTATAATATTTCTGCTTGACAATGATCACTCCTCTTCTTTCCTTAGACCAGGGGTGTCAAACTGGCGGCCCACGGGCTGCATGTGGCCACCGAGGTAATTTTTTGTGGCCCATGATGCTCTGAAAAATAATGAAAATAGAAAAACTTGTTATGAAGACAATAGCGCTTGGGGGAGTTTGAGGCAATACCGTACACACAATTCCCTCGTTACCCCTTTACTGAAGACGAGTACCGTATACACGTGGCCCAGTGCCTTTCCTGGGGGCCTGTGGGCATGTGTAAACGTGCTGACTCAGTTCCTGCGACGTTTGTAAATGTGATGTGGCCCGCGTGAATCTTGCCTGTTGCGTCAAATGGCCCGTGTTTTAGTTGAGTTTGACAGCCCTGCCTTAGACTGTTACTATGAATTGAGCCAATGTTAGACATTAGTTTGGCTGGTGTGGGATTTTGTTGTTGTTATATTTATAGTTATCTTCAGTGCTCCACAGTTTTCAGATTCTTCCAGCGTTAGGTTATCGCTCTTGTATTGCTTAGGGTGAGGTCTGGTGACTCAGAGCCTTTATTTCTCAATGTTTTTGCACTGTTCTCAGTGTTTGGCAAGCATACTTTTCTCAGTGCTTTCTCTTTTCCCCTCTGCTGATAAATAAGTTCTGCCACCTATTGCTAGTAGTTAGGTTTTTCTTTTTTTTCAAAATGTATCTTTGGTTTTATATTGAATTCTCTCTATTAATTTTTTTATCAGTACATTTAAAGTATTTTCTAGCATTTCTTTCTTGTTCTCTGTTTTTCTTTTTAATGATATGATGCTCTCATAATCTCACCATTTCACATTTGAAACACTATAATATACAAACAAAAGCAGTGCACTATGATCTTTAAAAGCTATGAGACAGATGCACATATATTGGTTACTATAATATGAAAACATCAAGTTGCAGGGCGGTGTATATATTTCACCCTATTTGTGCAAAAAAATTAATATATATGCTTATATATGGAAAAAAATAGCTCTGTAAGAGTGCAGGAGACACAGCTGATAATCATTGATTTTTGGAAAGAGAAGCTAATGAGTATTGAAGTTAAGTTAGACAACTTTTCAGATCACACTATTTTATAGTTCAAATATTTACAACATGTAAAATATTATCTAGTGAAAATTAGCTAAAGGCAATAACATAAGATGTGTAATTTAGAGTTTGAATCTCTTAATCTTGTTATGTGTCATTTATATAAATAAATACTTTACCTAAGTCTATAAGCAGTGTGTCTTAAGTCATGGTCTTCCTGAAATATCTCTGAGGCCCACGGAATTCTTATGTAGCCAGGATTTGCTGGCCCAGATATGTAGATCTCAGCTGTAGATATGCAATAGCATAATCCAAATACCTTTTAAAAAATACTTGACTCTGCATTTAATCTTGATTACTATTGTACATGTAATATGCATTAGTATTTATTCAGTCATCATTCCTTTTAACTTACCCATTTAAGAGTATGTAAGTATGGGAAGCCGGGATGGCTCAGCGGGTTAAGCACTCACTTTGCAGTGCCGGGGACCGGGGATCGACTCCCGGCCCTGGCCCGTGTGGACCCATATGCTGAACTGGGAGCACCCCCAGTTCAGTTCTCTCTCTGTCTCTGTCTCTGTATCTCTCTCTCTCTGTCAAAAATAAATAAATAAATAAATAAATTAATTAATTAATTAATAAAAAGAAATGGACATGTGTCCCTTTAAAAACAAAATGTAAGTAAAGAACTAATATATTATCTTTTTACTCATTTCATGACATATTCTAATGAATAGATGTTCTTAAATTCAATTAGGTGAATGTATTAATATTTACCTTTCTTGTTAGTGTTACTTTTTTTGTCTTGATTAAGAAATCCTTGCTATCTACAACTTTTCATGTGCAACTGTGGCCAAACTCTGATAAATGTTACTCAGTTCTCAAAACATTTTCATATGATTCCAGCTTACAAATCTATATAAAGATCCTTCTATGACAACAGTTTTTCCAGGGTCCCCCAACCCCTTTCCTTTTCTCTACCTTGTTCCACTTAGTATCAGGGAATTATTTTTTGAAAATCACTGTGAACTTGGAATAGTTCTACTTGTGATTCAACTTAATGCTGACAGTAGATAGATCTCTTTGGAAACCCAGATTAAAATGTACAGGTTCTACTAAAAGAAGCCCATTAGGGGAAGATATGAACTTTGCTTCTATTATTCTCATCTTATATAGTCTCCAAAAGGGAAGTCTAAGCTTGCTAGGATTGGCAGCTAATCCTCAGGACAAACCTTATTTTATTGCTCACGAGTTTTTCTTGTTTTTTTATTTTATTTTATTTTATTTATTTATTTGTTTTTGACAGAGGAGAGAGAGAGAGAGAGATACAGAGACAGAGAGAGAACTGAACCAGGGGAGCTCCCAGTTCAGCATATGGGTCCACACAGGCCAGGGCCGGGATTCGATCCTCGGTCCCCGGCGCTGCAAAGTGAGCGCTTAACCCACTGAGCCATTCCGGCTTCCCCACGAGTTTTTTTTTATACACCTTTTGTGTCTCATTTTCTCTCATAATGTTGCCTAGTAATTTTTTATAATTTTGTCATAATTATGATGTGTTTGAGAAAAAATATATATTTTAACCAAAATATGAAGTCTGAAAATTAAGTTCAGAAACTCATCCTAGAAAAAGTGCTACATACCTCATTGCTGAATATCACTATGGTCAACTTTGAAGTACTTCCCTTAGGAAGCTATGCATGGATGCCAGCACCTAGTCCATCCTTCAAAGCAATTTTGACTCTTTCTGGAATGACCATCAGAGTGTCATCATATTACTCTTGATGTCCTGAATGTCATCAAAATATTTTCATTTCAATATTTCCTTTATCTTCAAGTAAAGGAAAAAGTCACTGGAGGCCAGATCAGGTGAGTAGGGAGGGTGTTCCAATACAGTTATTTGTTTACTGGCTAAAAACTCCCTCACAGGTGGTGCCATGTGAGCTGGTGCATTGTTGTGATGCAAGAGCCATGAGTTACTGGTGAAAAGTTCAGGTCACACTGTCTAACTTTTTCAAGTAGCCTTTTCGGCTCTTCCAAATGTCAACTTAGTTGATTGTTTACACAGTTGGTACAAATTCATAATGAACAATCCTTCTGATATCACAAAAAGTTAACAACATTGTTTCAACTCTTGATTTGGACTGACAGAACTTTTTTGGTTGTCAGAATTAACTGACTTTCATTGTGTGGTTTGATGATTTGTTTCCCAGTCATATTAGTACAGTCATGTGTCATGACCAGTGATAACACAGCCCAAAACATTGTCTTGCCTCTCCAAAAGTTCTTGGAAAACTTTGATCTCCTTTTCTTTTGCTCACCAGTGAGATCCTTTAGGACCGTTTCTGAACACACCTTTCTCATTCCAAGATTTTCAGTTAATATTTTCCTAACTGTTTTTCTATCACTATTTACTGGGTCTGCTATGCTTTTTACAGTCAGCCGATGATTTGGACACATAATTCAGTGAATTTTTGCAGTGTTTTTGTCAGTTCTACTTGTTACTGGCTGCCCTGGCCTCTCTTCATCAGTGATGCTTTCTCTCCCTTCAGAAAAATGTTTAACCCACTTGTAAACTGCTGCTTTCTTCATGACATTACCCCCAATAACTTGGACTAACGTGTTTCTGAATTCACTTCCACTCTTCCCAAGTTTAACAAGAAATTTAATGTTTGTTTGTTGCTCTAATTCAAGCTCTGACATTCTCATGATGGCACACAAAAGCACACAACAATAACGAACACCACTCAGCAAGAAACTGGCACACATCGACATGAGCACAGCTGTGAGACACTGATACACCAAGGTTATGAAACCTTACCAAATTGTTTGTATTATGCTGCCAATATTAAGTGCATAGTGACAAGTTCATAAACTTAATTGTCACATCTTGTACTTTTATGCATGTTCAGCATGAACTTGGCTAGGTTACAGTACCAGTTATAATAATTTATGAAACCCTGATCTTGATGTTTTGGTGAAAGCATTTTGTAGATGTGGCTTATATCTATCATCAGTTGAACTTTAAATAAAGGAAATTGCCCTTATTAGTGTAAGTGGGACTCATCCTATTACTTTAAGGCCATATGAGCAAAAACTGAGGTTTTCTGGAGAAGGAATTCTGCCTTAAAACCACAGGATCAACTCCTGTGTGAGCTTTTAGTCTGACAGCCTTACATACAGGGTCCAGCAGCATTGTCAGTGTTACCACCTCATAAAAAGGGGCATTAACCTCTGCCAGACCCTATATTTTAGACTTGCTGGTCCTCTCAGTTGCTTGAGCCAATTCCTCAAAATAAAGTAAAAAATAAGTAAGTAAATAAATATATATCTTCTACCCCCAGAGAATCCTGACTAAGCTGAGTCATCATTAATAAAATCAAAATCCTCCCCAATATCTCTATCTCTGTCTTTTTTTCTCTACATAATATCCTAATTTTGTTTTGTTTCATATAAATGATATATTCATATCTTCAAATACCTCTCTTGAAAATTATTAGAAGGCTTCTCTTTTCCCTGAATTACCCTTTCTCTTTCATATAAGCTTTTCTGCTTAATATTATTCTGACTTTTTCATATGTTAGGCTTTTCTCAAATGCTTGGCGATCTTCGTAAAGCCAATTCAGAACTCTGTATGTTGGGATAGCCTGTTACCTGATAAACTTTAGTTTAGACAACTGCCTGGGGATTGAGATATTTTTAGGGGAACCCTCAAAAGTTGAGGATATTACTCTGTGGTTCTATCATACTGTTCCTCAACGCTTTTTAGATTATATTAATATTTGGATTTCTTTTTATTGTTTTTGACAGAGAGAGAGACAGAGAGAGAACTGAACTTGGGGCACTCCCCAGTTCAGCACATGGGTCTGCACAGGCTGGGGTAGGGATTTGATCCTGGGTCCCCAGCGCTGCAAAGTGAGCGCTTAACCCACTGAGCCATCCCAGCTTCCTAATATTTGGAATTTTAATAGAAAAAAAACTATGGGTTATTTCACTGATGTTGTTAATTCCCACTATATTCCAATTTGCACTGGTTTCTGTTTTTCTCTCACTTTCTATCATATTCAGAGCCTCTCCAGGTTTATGCAAAATAGGTTGGATTCATCTCCTGCTTTTTGTTTAAGAAATATCTGCTTTATTTATTTAGTATATTTTTCATGAACTTGTTGAAATCTCTTGTTTTATTCTTTGATACTACACACACTTTAAATTATTTTTCTTACATTCAAATGAGGTTTAAAGAAAGAGGAGAGTTTGTAGAATATACAGAGGATGCCAATAAATGTATACATATTTTAGAAAGGAAAAACTGTATAGAATTGTAATACATAATATATACCAATAACAAAAGGTGAATACAAGTCCTGCTTGGCTTCTGCGATTACAAAAGGTGCTAAAAATGGTTACCATCAGCATCCAGACACTTCTGGTTACAGCAATTATTGCATGAGCAATGTTAATCAGAGTTTCTACTTTTCTCATTTGCCATACATCTCAAACTTATTTCAAATGAGTGAAATTATTAAACATGCTGGAGGTTTTGTTGTATACTCACACCTCCATTGTGATTATACTTCCACAACATTCTTGCCTTTCAAATACCAGTTCAAAATGGTCTTGTGCTCCTTGAATGACAACTGTGCTTCTGCCATTTTTTTTCTTTAAAGATGTGTTCTATTGTTTGACAGAGAGAGAGAGAGAGAGAGAGAGAGAGAGAGAGAGAGAGAGAGAGAGACAGAGAAAAACAGTTACAAGGGGGTGGGCCCAGAGTAGTCTCCACAGTTGTACATCATTATTAATGACACAGTTTCATTCCACAGGTGAATGTGTCACTATGTGACAGGTACAACAACAACAACAAAAAAAAGAAAGAAAAATGGTATACCTGTCGCATGGTGACACTGGCATTCATATTACGTATTGCTACTATGATTCAATTCAACTTCAAAAAGTAATACATAAATAATATCTCTTAAAATGTGTATATATTTATTTGGCACCCTCAGTATTTTACAATCCAAAATCTTAATATAAAAGCCAATTATGTATTTAAAATTATGATAAATAAAAAATTGGTTATATTTTTAAATTCTTCTATATTAGTGAATGTTTTACTAAAAAATTGTCTTTTACTTATGCTCTAAATTTCTCCCATTGGTTACCGCATGTAAAAGCCAAGAGCTGTCAAGTCATACTGCATAAATTGCTATTTTCCTGCTTTTGTAGTTCCTGCCTCTTCAATTACATCATATAACTAATTATCTCTGATGAAGCTAATATAGTCAAAGATGAGGAAGAGACTTAGAATGGCTCCTACTATACATAATTAAACATAATCCCAAAAGTTGATTATTAATATGGATTGAACTGTTTAAATAAGATATGTTTGAAAGCATTGATTCAGCTCCAATATGTATACACATAAGGGAAAGATCAACCATACTGTGCTGCAAAGAATAACAGTTCCAATTAATGCAATAGATGGTTTTAAGTCACACATAGACTTCTGAGCTGTTTTGCAGAATTGGAATCTTTAAATTTAGCACTTCATAATTTTGGATTTTTGCCATCAATTTCCAAGTTATATAAACATCTAGACTTCATTTTACTTATTTTTAAAATTATAATTATTTTCTATATTTCTATATGTTATTTAGAAAACATGGAAAATGTTTTTCTAAATCTAAACCATCACTGAGCGTAATATGGCTCTCATTTCATTTATGGCAGCATTAGTATCAAATTATTAAAAACATGATATGTGGAAAATTCTGGGATGATGGCAGTAATAATATTGTGTGAATGTACTAGAGTTCTCTTACTAAGCAGTCATAAAATTAATTAGCAAAAACAATGATTTAAAGGCGTTGCAGGTATGTACAACAAAATTCATTGACCAGGTAGGTTTCCCTATAAATTCTGAAATGCAGATATAGTGAAAAGCCTTCTGCATATATAAGACCTGCATGGAATAAATTTAGTGCAAAAGAAGAAAGGAAATAACTGATGAATATGAAAGATCTGAAAACAAGAAACATTCAAAATATCCAATAGTTATTCACTGGAAAGCAGCAGCTAGAGCTGAGAGGGATTTTGCCTAATCCAATAGTTGGAGAATGTGAAGAAGGATCTCAGGTAATAGCTGAATATGATGCTGCAGTTCAGACCCTATGATTCTACAAAAATAATCAGCCAGAGCTAACTTCCAAGACGAGACTACAAAATGAAACTCCTGGGCATGGCCAAAAATTAAAAGGTTGGGGAATAATAGAGACAGACAATGGATGAGAATGTTGGAATAACATTAAGGGAATGGAACAGACTGAGTAAATCTTAGAAAAATGATACAGGTTCTGGCTAAAGTAATGCCCCTTATGATTATCACAAAATCATATGCATATAGTTCTATAAAATAACATCACACTCAAGCACTCCACTACTACATACTACTTAAAAATGGAGGATACTTCTGCTGGACCCTGTGCACATGTTACATGAACAAAGTAAAAAGCCATAAAAATAGAAATTAAACCCTAATAATGTGACTCTCAACACACCAGAATGAATTCAGTATAATATCCTTATAGAGTCAATACTTGAAGCAGAAGATAATGCATACAAAGCATACACAAACAGTATGTTTTGTATGCATATTTAAATATATTATTTATTTATTTATTTTTGACAGAGAGAGAGAGAGAGAGAGAGAGAGAGAGAGAGAGAGAGAGAGAGATACAGAGACAGAGAGAGAACTAAACTGGGGGAGCTCCCAGTTCAGCATATGGTTCCGCACGGGCCAGGGCCAGGATTTGATCCCCGGTCCCCAGCACAGCAAAGTGAGCGCTTAACCCACTGAGCCATCCCGGCTTCCCCTTGTATGCATATTTAAACAAACTATAATCTATTGTTTAAGAATGACTTAAATGACCAAAGACTCTCTGAAGATGTAAACTTGGACTGATCAATATTTTCCTCCATATAAGTATTCATGTTCATATCTCAAGTAATGGTTAGGAGTATCGATTAGCCTGAACTAGACACCAGAAAACACCATTTCCTCCTCATTCTTCAACAACCCCATATCTCTCATCAGTTACTGAGTTCTGGAAATGCTTCTCCCTAAAGACCTATTCAATTTATTTTCTTCTCTCTACCCTCCTTGTCACTGACACAGTTCAAGGACTAACCGTATCTCTAATGTATTTTTGAGCTATGTTTCTCATTTGCACCCCTATTTCCACCTAATCATCCCCGGTTCATATTGCAAATTACTTCCATGCAGAAATATAAAATACAACATAAAACTAATATTTAACAGATCATGACATTTTTACCTTTCATTGTCTTACTGAATCTGCCTCTCATCTCATCTTCTACCATTTCCTCTTACGGTATGTATTTAATAGAACACTTACGTTAATTTGAATAAATCATTAGCTTCCAACTTATTCTTTTTTTAACTTTGATAGGTTAATTTTTCTGAGTTTATTGAGATATAATCAACATACAGCACTGTATAAGTTCAAGGTGTACAGAATAATGATTTAACTTATATTTTGGAATGATTATCACTATGAGTTTAGTTAGCATTTATCATCTTATACATATACAAAAAAAATTTTCTCTCATGTTACAGGCGCCATCCTCAGTACTTATTTATCCTATCATTGGAAGTCTCTTCCTTTTGACTACCTTTGTCCAATTCTACCTCTCCACAACCCCTGCCTCTGGTACCCACAAAACTGATCGCTTTTTCTATGAGTTTATTTTTGTTTTGTTTCTCTTTTATATTCCACTTAGGAGATCATACAACATGTCTTTTGATGTCTGAAATTTCACTTAGCATTGTGCCCTCAAGGTTCATTATTTTGTTGTAATTGATAGGATTTCCTTCTTTTTTGTAGGTAAGTCATATTCTATATTGTGTGAGTCTATACTCATTTATCTGTCTATGGATGTGTATACTTATACTTGCTTCTATTAATATGTTTTGGTTATTGTGAATAATGTTCCTATGAACATGGAGTGCTATGTCTTTTAAAAGGTTTTATTTTTAAAAATAAAAATTGTATATATTATAATGTACATTATGATGATTGTATATACATATTTATAGTGAAATATTTACTATGGTCAAGCTAATTAAAAAATCTCACATAGTTACCATTTCATATTATATGTGTGTGATGAAAATACTTGAAATTTACTTTCTTATCCAAAATTTTAGTATTAAATACAGTACTTATTAACAATAGTCATCATGCTATGCATCAGAACTCTAGACTTATTCATCCTACATAACTGCTACTTTCTTCTCTTTGACCAACACCTTCCCATTTCCCTCACTTCCCTACCCCTATGTATTTGACATTTTGAGATTCTACATATAAGTGAGATTATACAATTTCTTTTCTTTCTTTTTGTAACTGGCTTATTTCATGTAGCATACTTTCCTCTAGGTTTATCCATATTGTTGCATATAGCAGAATTTCTTTTTAAGGCTGAATAATATTCCACTGTATATATACTTATCACACTTTCTAAGTAAGGTGCACTCTGCCTGGACTGCCCTATCCTCCAGTTTATACTTCAAGACTTGATTGAAATATCCTCTCCTCTGGAAAAATATTCTTCACCTCATAGGAAAAGCTTGACACTCCTTTTCTGTCATATTTTATATGACAGAAATATTGTTATATAATATTAATGCTTTATTAATATTATTTACTGACATGAAATGGTTACCTTTAGTTAGATCAATAGTCAGCAAATATTTTCTGTAAAGCATCAGACAGTAAATATTTTAGACTTTGTGGGCTATAAGTCGCTGTCACAACTACCCAACTCTGCTATTGTAATGTGAAACAATATACCAAAAACAATAAAAATAAATAGCCATAAACAATATGTAAATGAACATGCACTACTGTGTTCAGGTAAAACTTTATTGACAAAAACAGGCAGCCAGCTAGATTTGACCTCTGGGCCATAGTTTGCCAACTTTTGAGTTAGCTAAGGTTTACCATTGAAGCTTGCTATAAAATGTACATGATGAACTCTCAGTATTTATTATATATTAATAAATATAAAAGTCCAGTCTGCTTAATAGACCTTGAGTGTCTGGTGGAAAGAGCTTGTCTTAATTGGCTGTTTCTCATCACCAGTAACAAATTCTTGTACATAATAAAACTAAAACAAGAATTCTATGAATAATTATGTAGACTATAACAAAATTTAGACATAGAGTGTTGTGTTATACATTGTTAAAAATGGCTGTGTTGGGGAAGCTGGGATGGCTTAGTGGGTTGAGCGCTCACTTTGCAGCACCGGGGACTGAGGATCGAATCCCGGCCCTAGCCTGTGCAGGCCCATGTGCTGAACTGGGGAGTGCCCCCAGTTCAGTTCTCTGTCTCTCTCTCTGTCTCTCTCTCTGTCTCTCTCTCTGTGAAAAACAATAAAAAAAAAATATTTAGAGAAAAAAAAATATGGCTGTGAATGGAATCGGTTAAGAAGTGTATATCTCCGTTATACATAGGCCTTTCTGTGTGAACATTATAAGGTACCAGCTTGGTGTTACATGGTGCTTACTCAGAGAAAACAAAGCAGTCTGCCTCCCAGATCCTCTCAGAAGGTCTGCACTCTTAAGGTTGTTAGAATTTGTTAAAGAACAATGTAAGCACCAAAATTTACACACACGGAAAAAGCCATGAACTTTATTTTGAAGTTAATTTTTAGTCTATAATAGCATAATTTTACTTTAGACATAGTTTCTTTTTTCCTAATGATATCTGCACAGGGTGCTTTTATGATCACAGTAAATTATTCTTGGGTCTTGTGTCAACAATAATCTTTCTAGCCCTCAGGTAGTTATAATTCTCTGCCTTTGACCTAAAAACTAGGGCAGGAGAGGTATAGAAAACATTAAAGCATACCTTATAAAAGCTACCATTACACAGTGCATTATTTTAAAGATTAAAAGCCTTAAAACCTAATGTTGATTTTCTTTAAGTAAAATAAAGCGGTCGATATCTAGAATTTGAATTCTATATACACATACATTTATTTCCCACACCCTTTGAAAATAATCTAATAAAGCTTAAACTAATAAAGCACACAGTTGAGGAGTGCTATTAAATTGAAATAAGGGATATTAGTGTTTACTATATTTTGAGAAATATAAAGCCCCAGTGGTATTTTCTATTCAAAATTTAAATTACTTTTTACTCCCAAGGTCTCATGAGAGATACTAAAGTTAAGATAAAATGGACTTAGTAATCATAACATTTTCAAGTGTGTTTTGTGTGTGCATGTGCATGTTTTTAGTACATTTATAAAAACTTGTTAGAAATAGATATTTTTTACCCTTTCCTAAGATAAGGTCAATAAGCTTTGGTGTGGATTTTCATTGCTGTCATAACAAGTTATAACAAACTGAGCAGTTTAAACAACAGAATTTTATCTTCAGTTCTGGTGGTCAGAAATGTGGTATGGGATCCACAGGACTAAAGCTAAGTGTCAGCAGGCTTCCTTCATAGAGGTTCTAAGACCAGTTTCTTTGCTCAGTTGTGCTGTTAGTAGAATTTAGTTCCTTGTGCCTATAGAACAAAGGTCTATGTTTCCTTGATGGCCAGTCAAGTAAATGAACATAATCATCAAACAAACAAAAAAAGAACCCCTGTCTGTACCTCACCTCACTCCCCAGGGAAACAGGGATCTCCCTTCTGTCATTGTATATTAATTTACAGTTCCTAAACTTTTAAGTTGTAGTTGATATAGTTAATAATCTTGTTGTCTTTTTTTTATTCAGAATAATTTTTAAATTAATTTACATTGTAGGGCATCGTACTAGTACATTCTTTTTTATTGCTGAGCATTGTGTTATATGGATATATATATATCTATTCATGCGTTGGTGAAGATTTGAGTTGTTTCCAGTTATCAACTATTGCAAATAAAATATCATAGTTAAATGACTGAATCATATGGAATTATATGTTTAAATTCTCAAGAAACTTTCAAACCGTTTTCCAAAGTATTTATATAATTACAATATAAGACAGTTCCATTTACACACATTTATATACATTCTTCTCTAAACTTGATTATTCACTCATTTTCATTTCAGTCATTCTAATGGTTTATAATGGTAGTTCCTTAAATTCTAATTTGCTTTACATTAATGACAAATAATTTGAGCATTTTTTTTTACTCTTTTTACATGCTTCTTTCTCTTCTATACATTTTCCATGGTGTAATCTATTCAAATTTTTGCTCATTTTAAAATTGAACTGTTTTCCTTTGAATTTGGAGAGGTCTTTATTTTTTCTATCTTCTTATTAAATTTATTAGGATGGCATTGGTTGGTAAAATTATATAGTTTTCAAGCATGCATTTCTATAATACATTATCCATATATTGCATTGTGTGTTCACCACCCAGAGTCAGTTCTTTTTCCATCACCATATATATCTGACCTCTTTACCCGCTTCTACCATCTCCACCTATCCTCTGGTAACCAGTAAATTGTCTGTGTCTATGAGTTTGGATTTGGGTTTCCTTCATTTTTGTTTTTGTTTTTTGTTTGTTTTGTTTTGTTTTATTTGTTGCCCTCAGTTTTATTTCCCACATATGGTTCTCGATTTTTTTGTCTGACATTTTGCTTTTGAGCATTTTAAAAATATATTATAGTTTCAAGTTCTTTATCAGATGTACAATTTGATAATATAATATTAATATTTTCTCCCAGTCTGTGGTATTTTATTGAGTATCCCACTGAAGTGTTAAAATTATTTATTTTCACTGGAGAACAAAGTAGTGACCTAAGATTATTGTTTCTCTCTGGGAAGCCAGGGAACTGAAGTTTGTGAGCAAGAAATTTATTAGAACTTAATTTAAAAAGTCATAATTCAATGGAATTCAATATTAATAGTATTAAAAAATACATCATATTTTTTTATAAGCTGTGACATTATTATTACAAATCAAATAAGTAAGAAAAGGGAAACATTCTGATCTTTCCTTGCACACAAAGATAGGGCAGAAAATACTTTCAATATCTGTAGTTAAGCAAATCAACATTAAGTGGTATAATCTAGCAGAGGCCATTATTTAGATACTTAATATTTGATTGAGATCATTTGGTTAGTTATTAAAATCAGTTTCA
>PVKE010006790.1:0-52964 GCA_004027555.1 Craseonycteris thonglongyai
AGAGAGAGAGAGAGAGAGAGAGAGAGAGAAAGAGAGAGAGAGAGAAAGAGAGAGAGAGATACAGAGACAGAGAGAGAACTGACTGAACTGGGGGCATTCCCCAGTTCAGCACATGGTTCCACACAGGCTGGGGCCGGGATTCGATCCTCAGTCCCAGGTGCTGCAAAGTGAGCGCTTAACCCACTAAGCCATCCTGGCTTCCCCAAAACATTGTTTTTGGAGGGTATAAATAAACATTGACAAATCTGAAAAGTGTATTAGGCTTAAGGGTGAATATATTGAGAAAAAAAAAATGTCTTTACACTTTTCCCCCTTCATTCCATGAATTTATTGACCACCCCTTGTATGTAGAATACGGACTGGACTGGGGTGCTGGATAGAGATGTAAACAAGGAGAACAAGATGCTATGAAAAAAGACAAACTGATTGATTTTGCAGGTACAGTGGGTAGGGCTCAATGGTGAAAAGCATAGGGGGGTGAATGAGAGGTTAAAAATTAACTTCTAGAATTCTGGCTTGAGCTACTGGGTGAATGGTGTGCTCTAGTAAAATTAGTTTTCTTAAGGGCAGCCCTTGTCATGAAGACCAGAATGCTCTGGAGAATTTCAGAATGGTTCCTTTTCCCCTATCCTTGGAGAACCATGAGGGGTTCACTATGAGAACTTAGTCCAGCTCCTGGAGGCCAACTGTGCCCCTCCCCCCATGACTGGGTCCCATGGAGTATTTAACTCAGTCTTATCTACTCTGAATCTCCAGCAATTCATCAATTACAGCTTAGATTTTCCTAGACTTGTACTGATTCCTGCAGAGGTTTCTGCTCTATTAAGTTGTGATTCTCTGTAGGTGCGTTGTCTTTCTCTCCAATTCTGAGGGCAGGGGTTTGCTCTGTGACCACTTCTCCGACAGATCTAAGAAGATTTATTGATTCTTCAGTTTCTTTAGCTTTTTAGTTGCTAGGACAGAGTGATGATTTACAAGCTCCTTACATACTAGACCAGAAACTGGAAGTGTTCTCATTTTTGAGACAGATGGGATTTTAGAGACTATCTTGTTGAATGTTCTCTTCTTAAAGATAAGAAAGTTAAATGACTTGTTCCACTACCTGGAGCTACATAAAGTCATCACGACTTGCTTAGACTTCAGCATACCCTACTTCCAATCTGCAACTAACAAGCATATTCGTTTTAATAGTATTATAGTTAGGTTTAAAGAAAAAAAAAAGTCCTTACTAATAAAGACACATATTGAATATTAACAAGGAAATGATGTGATGCCTAGGATTTGCTTGCTAATCAGAGGTGAGACGGGGATTGCAAAGGGTATAGTTAAAACATGATTAGCCATGTGTTGATAAATGTGATGAAAAAACAGGATTAATTACCGGTATACTAATCTACTTTATGACTGAAATTTTCCATAGCCAAGTAGTAAAAACAGTAAAGTAGAAAAGAATGAAACAAGTGTTTATTTTTACTTTAACTATCCATTCATACTAAGAAAGAACTGATGCTATTAGAAGGCTTATTGGTAAACATGTATTAAAAGTTGATACTTGATGAAGCCGGGATGGCTCAGTGGGTTAAGCGCTCACTTTGCAGCCCCGGGGACCAAGGATTGAATCCTGGTCCCAGCCCAGGCAGACCCATGTGCTGAACTGGGGAGTGCCCCCAGTTCAGTTCTCACTGGGGTGAAGACCCCAGCCCAGTTCCTGCCCTGTGCAGCCCCGCACCCACCTGTGGAATGGAACTATGTGGAAAAACCAATGATGTACAACTATGGAGACTGTTCGGGGCCCTCCCCCTTCTCTCCGTATCTCTCTCTTTCTGTCAAAAAAAAAAAAAAAAAATCTTTAAAAGTTGATATAGACTTAAAAATTAGTTGGCTTTGTACACCTACCAAATAATGGAGGAAAATAAACTCTACCAGTTATAAATCAAATTGCTTTATTTATTTAAAATTCACTTTAAACTTCTTCGTTATTTAAACATCCCATAGTTATACAAGTACCTTAGCTCCAGCTTGGCAAACTGGTATCATTTTATATACTTGACTATGAACCTCTTATATAATATAGTAACTCAATTTGCTTTTTCATTCTCAAATGAAATGTTTTGCTTGCATCAGGGGAACTTTCATTAATGGTACAATTTGCACAAGATTATAAAAAGAATGCTAATTAATCCAAAAAATAAGATTAAATTTTCTTTATTTTACCATTATAAACTAGAAGAGCCATCAAATTCAATATTAATTAAGGCAAATGTAGGAAAATTAAAAGTATACAAGTCAGTTACTATTTCTTCTCTACCGAGGAAGGCTACCCAGTCACCTATTAGAGGAGATAACTTAGTTGACTGCTTCTTTAGTTCCTGATTGTAGATACTATAAATGAATTTAGTTAGAAAATCATTTGTACCTTAATATAATAACTGCAACCATTTGCTATCTTTTCAATAATGTTGTGCTATAAATTATATAGTCTTTATTTTATGTCTTAGAGTTATCTGGTTGAATATAGAAAAGAACGTCCTTAAAGATTTGTCTTATTTAATTTGGTATTTTTCTGTAGAAGTTAGCATAGTAAGTGACTACTGAATTAAGTAAAAGTATCAAATAGTACTTATCTTTCCAAATTAGTTGGGGAAGAAAAGCTTGAAGGGAAATCCTGAAATATCCACTTACTCTTAGTACTCTCAAAATTCTGAGGAGGGTCCCATCCCATTATTGAAGAGGTCAACCACCAGACTCAGTAACTGAGCCAGGCAAAATGAGCCTCCCTGAGCATCATGAATTGAAGGAACATGTGGGGATTCTGTTCTCAGCATTCCACTGCTAAGACAGGGTCTTCACTCTTCTTTTTAATTGTTTTTTTTTTTTTTGAGAGAGAGAGAGAGAGGAGAAAGATACAGAGACAGAGAGAGAACTGAACTGGTGGAACTCCCCAGATCAGCACATGGGTCCACACGGGCCAGGGCCGGGATTCGATCCTCAGTCCCCGGTGCTGCAAAGTGAGCGCTTAACCCACTGAGCCATCCCGGCTTCCCCAAGTCTTCACTCTTCTTGTAGGCAGGTAGTACCAGGTCCTGTGTACAAATGATCTTAAGATTCAATAAGGAATGTAGGATTTATGACCACAGTCTCACTGATAACATTCACGAATATCCTAATAAAATCCTCATACCTTTTGAAAAGATGTAACTGCCTGTGTTCCAGTTTAAAGATAGGTGGTTAAGTACCTATTACAATAACGAGCTGATGCAAAAATGAATGAATATACTAGCCATGCAAGCATTCTACAGATTGTAGGTTTAGTCGGTAAAGTAATTAAAAGCAGATATAAGTGAAAGAAGACCAAGACCTCTTATCTAGGCTGGCAATATATTAACTGTCATTCTGATAAGATATAAATAATTATTAACCATTAAAACAAGTTATGACAGGAGACATACTCTCCCTTATTAAATCTTGAGAAAAGGAGACATACTCTCCCTTATTAAATCTTGAGAAACCTTATTATATATTAAGAAAAAAAAAATGAAAGAGCAGAGCTTGATTTTCATACTGTTACTGTTAAGATACATAGTAATAAAATATGAGACAATTTCAGGTAAGGATTTAAAAAACAAACAAACAACTATCTTTCTTTCACTTCACATTTCATTGCTAATAAAATCCAAGCTATCTGTAATGTTAGAAACGTAATAAACAGGCTTTAGTTAAAGCACTGGCTATGAAACTCTTCTATATGTAGTTAGCAGAAAAAAAATTTACAACTTCAGAGGTGGTAAAACTTTGACTTTGAATGTTGTGATTCTTCAGTATAGAAGAAACCTTTTAAACAAGAATTGCAAAACCAAAATATCTTTGGCATATATTTTAAGTAGACACAAAGAGGAAGACCAAGGTTTTAAGAATAAGGTACTAACTTACCCAGTATGGGAGGGTATTCTCTCACTTGTGAACATAAAGAAGAGTATTTGCATAACAGCTAAACAGGAACCTAGAACTTAGTGATTCAAGAATCTCAGGAAATGTCATCTTGCCTAAAATCTTCATTGTACCTTCCTAACAACTCATATTTACCATTGGCTTGAACATCATCTTCTAGAAACAGATGATTTTCCATGCAAACAACAGCTTATACAATATCTAGTCTGCTTTGATTGTTAATGCTTCCGTCAGCTGAGTAAAAATTTGCCTTTTTGCAGCTTTCTGGTCCCTGCTCTGCCTTCTGGAAATAGAAAGAAGTCAAATCTCTCTTACACCTAATAACCAACAAGTATGTGAAGCAGTTCTCTGTTCCTTCTCTAGGCTGAACCCTCCTAGTTCCCTCAAAGACTTTTTCTTTATTCCTACAAAGAAATGAGGTCTTAGTAGGGATCACACAAACTGATTACCAAAGAATGAATATCTAATTATCAGGCACGCTTGTTTATATGCTCAGTATTTTTAGAAAGATGCATGGAATTTTGGCTTCTCTTGAAAAATGGTACATCTGGCAACCCTGGACTAGTGACAGTGAACTGCAACTAAGAAATGGCAGAGAAGATGGCACATCCCACTCTAGTAAACCCCTGTGTCTCCCCAACATGCAAGTGTCATTGTACAGAAAGAATCTATCTACCCTTGCTATCTAAAATATCCATTCTATACCTCCTTTCCCATCTTCAGTATCTGCTCTCAATGTTCACCTTAAGTAGCTAAGAAAATTATCTCTTTAAAAAAAGTATTTCTTAAAGAACCTGGTTGATCAGATTCTGGTATCATCAGATCAACATTAAGCACCAATTTCTACTGATGCCCCTGATTTAGAATATGTATGTAATTAAAAAATTATTCATTCATTCGTTTAACATAGTATCTAATTAGTTACTACTGGCAGCACCAAAAATGTTTTGATTCACTGACCAACCAATCTCCTGGTCTTTAGTTAATATTGGTAAATAAATCTCTTGCTACCATTACATCACATTTCTCATTCAATAACTGTGCCATTGCTTGGGAAAGCCAAAATTGGTGAATTGGTATCTTGCATATATTCCAGTTAAGTTTCATCTTTTGGATAAGCATGAAACCATTTCCTAAACCAGGCAAAGCTAGACAGTAATAGATATCAGTCATTATTTAATTATGTAATAGTTTGTACTTATCATAAACATGTACTAAAGTACTTTCTGTTGCATTTTTATCGAAATGATCTGAGAATTTGAGTCTTAGATCATTTACCTGACCTCCAAGCTAAAATATAAACACCTTATTATCAGGGGTTCCCAACCCCGGGCCACAGACCACTACTGTTCCATGGCCTGTTAGGAACCAGGCCGCACAGCAGGAGGTGAACAGCGGGTAGGTGAATATGCAAACCTGCATCTGTATTTACAGCAGCTCCGCACTGCTCACATTATTGCCTGAGCTTTGCTTCCTATCAGATCAGTAGTGGCATTGGATTATCATAGAAGTGTGAACACTGTTGTGAACTGCATATACACAGCCTCTACTGCTCCTGCCTACCCCGGTCCCTGGAGAAATTGTCTTCCATGAAACCAGTCCCTGGTGCCAAAAATGCTGGGGATTGCTGCCCTATATAACAATCCTTGTGCGATGCTTAAACACTACTAGTTCACACATCAGATGGTAGACTAAGCTCCTTTGGAAGAGTTCTAACTTCAGAAAAGTTCTTCTTAATACTAAAGTCAAATAGTGCTTCCTATAATGTTTGCCCTTAGTCATTTGAAAGCAAAAGGAATAAGGACATTACTAACTCTCCTACATGAGCCACATGACCTTCTTTTTACATGTCTACAAATAGTTCTTATTATCTTTCTCAAGTTTACTCTGTTCTTGACTGGGTAACACGTAGTCTGGGATTCTATAGGCTCAATTACAAAGGCAGAAAACATACATGTAAAGATCACTTCCTTCCTGGAAAGAAGGGGAGTATGGGGAGATGACTTCATAGAAGAAGCAGGATTTAAACTAAACACTAAGTATACATATCAACAGATATATCACGATTCAATACTTAGTGAATGAATATTCTTGCCTCTTTACACGTGGTTCTGGTGTAGGTGGTGAAGAATATTATAAAGACATGTCTCAGAAGTTACAACAATGAACATCATTTGTCCCTATACTACAGATATAAGAAATAGTAACTGCAGGTTACATGGAATTGTTCATTAGAAGTACCTATATCTTGCATTGTTCTCTTGTGCTCCCAATTACTTTAAGTTTCATTTCTAATATTCATGTAAAAGTGTCTCATATGGACTTTATATTATCTTAAGAACATATGGTTCTGATTATGATATTGTCAATTAAAATTAATTTTTCCAAGTCACATAATCATAAAACTTGAGACAGAAAGAACCTCTTTTATAAGCTCTTTTAGTCCAATTATTTCATTTTATTAACAAAGAAACATAGTAAGCAGCTACAGAGTTCCTTCTGGGAAATCAAATCCATTTATATCTTCATTAAGCATTTATTGGGCTCCTACTATGTGTAATGTACTATGTAAAATTCCACAGAGGTCACAACATAAAAACCTATATTCATGTACTTTAAGTGGAAACAACTTAAATATCTAAAAATTGAAAAAATGGTTAAATATATTACAATACATTCTTATAGTACAATAAAAAATATTTTTAAAAATTATAATTTATATATTAAAATTATATATTTAATATTTTTAAGGTATAGGAAAATGCTCAGTGAAAAAGCAAAATACAAAATAATTGTATGTAATTTTAATTAAAATTATACACACGGAGAGAATAAAAATCTGGAAAGGCATCAACATGATGTGGATTGTCTCTACATGGTGAGATTACAGGTGGTTTTCATCATCTTTTTGTACCTTTCATATCCAAATTCTCCATAAGACTGATTTTCACATTCAGAAGTTTTATTTATGTCATTGATATTCTTGTTATACAGTCATATTTCAATAAGTAAAACATCAAATTAGTGAATGATAAAAATTATAATAGACATAGATCATGTCTTCAAAAAGCTTATATTTTGCAGAAAACAGGCACTAACATAAATAATGAGAATTCAGGTTAGAAAATTTTAAGTTTTATAGTAGATGAGGGCCTCCCCCCCATTCTAATGTTTCAGCATAGACTCTCTTCTAAGCATCTGCCTCCTTTTAAATGCCAAAAAAAAGTATTCTGTGCATTTGCTCCTCTGTTTACGTGGCAAGACTTAGCAGCTTACCAAGAGATATGCATTTTGTCAGTATCCATGCAAGTCTGACTGTGGTTCTGAAACCTCTTAATTGAGGAGTGAGGCAAAAGTCCTCAAGATTCTGCAGCCCTGAGCAAGGAGGGGAGGAAGAGTTTCCCCATTGCACGTGGTAGAACACAATTCAAATCAGCTCAGCAGATACCTTGAAAGAAGCAAATGTCAGTGAAACCAACGATTCATCCACTCAACAAATATTCATACCAAATACCTGTCAGGTGCTACACCAGACAGAGAGGCTACAATACAAGGGAAAGGGCATGTCTGCTGCCACAGAGCTCACAGACTACTTTATGTTTCTCTCTCAAGACTGTGCACAGCAGACGAATCGGGAGAATCTCTGCAAAGCCACTACAAACAAAACACAGATTCTTAAGCAACACCCACAACTTTAGGTGATTCTAATGAGGCATTTCCTTATGTTATCTCAAGTCCTTAGTAAGTCCGTGGTGGTTTCCATTGTAGGCATTGCCATGTTGGACCTAAGGGAGATCTGGTAACAGAAAGTGTGTCACACATTGACAACAAATCACTATACAGGTACAGCAAACACAAAAAGCAAATTCTGTGGGTGAAGAAGTAATAACTCTTCTCTATATCTGAATCATCTGCATCTCCACAGATAGTAAAGCTCAAGAGTTAAGACAGACAAACTTGAAAAGTAACATTTGTGAAAGTGAAGATCAGGAAAACTAGACAAAACAGGTGTAAGGCCTTAAATCTAACATCCATGCTGCCAAGAAAAATTTAATCATATCAAAGTATTATTTGCAAAATAACAGCATGACTTAAATACTGCTAAATCTGGCACTTAAGAGTCATTACTGCTGTAATCATCACATCACATCACATCTTTGTCTACTGTTGTTATGAAGATTCAGGGAGTCAATGTACATGCTAACATGAAAGATCTATCATAACAGTTATTTTTAACATCTCCAGAAAATAATCAGTTGTTGACAGAATGCCTCGCTTCAGACTTGTTTTTCAACAAACAACACTTTTCTTTTTCAATTACTATCTTAGATGAAATTCTATAATAATGTAACTTCAGAAATATAAGAAAGGCTTATATTTGTTATTTATAGGCATTTCTCGTTTTATTGTACTTCACTCTACTGCACTTCACAGGTGGTGTGTTTTTCACAAATTGAAGGCAAGACCCTCTACTGGCAGGAAGATTAATACTGGCTTTCTTGCAATACTCCCTTTATTAAGGAGATAGAACTGAACCTGCAATACCTCCAAGTAATGCATACTAAAATGACCCTCGAGAAGCCAGTATATCTATTCCATTATAAATCTGGGGCTGACTGAATTTATGGTTGTATCTCATCTGTAATTTTCTTTAGAATATTAACTGCTGACTTCAAACTATTTTTTTGTGTGTGACACATATTTTACATAATTACCCAATGATATACACATATATAAATGAAAGAAAAGGTTCACAAACAATACTTATTATATGCAAAATACTCTTATGCTATCCTACTCTAAACTATGTTAAACAAAAGATGTTGGTCCTGCTGATATGATTTCAAAAACCACTAACTGATCAGATAAGAAACTTGAAAATATACTTATACAGACCATATAATGTACTCTATGTGCAAGTTAGTATTTAAAGAACCTAATCAAAAATTACCACTCACAGTATAGTTGGTTAGATTGTGGAAAACTCTATTCAAGATTTTAACTCCAGAGGCAGCTTGATCCAATGTCTTTACCTAAATCCAGTATCTTTACTTGCATCTACAACAGAGGGTTCATCTATGAGCATGAAAGATGTTAGCAATAAATTTTATTGGGAAAATAAAGAGTGTTCAAATAGTGTGACTGGCAAGAAATATATACGAGGTCTAACAATTAAGTTTGTGAACTTGTCACCACGTGATTACGTTGGCAGAACTGTACAAACAACTCAGTAAGGTTTTAGAACCTTGGTATATCAGTGTCTCACAGCTGTGAACAAAACCTATGAACCCAAAACAAAGGAGAGTTGAAGTTTGCGAAGACCTTTTGGAGAGGCAAGACAATGTTTTGGGTATTATCACTGGTGATGAAACATGGGTGTACCAATACAACCCTGAAACAAAGTGTCCAAGTGCACAATGAAGTCAGCTAATTCTCCACGACCATAAAAGTTTTGTTAGTCCAAACCAGGAGTCAAAACAATGTTGCTCACCTTTTCTGATATCAGAGGGATTGTTCGTTATGAATTTGTACCAACTAGACATTCAACCAAGTTGACTATTTGGAAATGCTGAAAAGGCTACGTGAAAAAGTTAGACAAAAATGACTTAAACTTTTCTCCAACAACTCATGGTTCTTGCACCATGACAATGTACTAGCTCACACGGCACTATCTGTGAGGGAGTTTTTAGCCAGTAAACCAATGACTGTATTGGAACACCCCTATTTGCCTGATTTGGAACTCTAATGACTCTTTTCTTTATCCAAAGATAAAGGAAATATTGAAAGGAAGACATTTTGATGACATTCAGGACATCAAAGGTAATACGACAATGGCTCTGATGGCCATTCCAGAATACT
Organism: Craseonycteris thonglongyai; assembly: GCA_004027555.1. Classification (NCBI taxonomy): domain Eukaryota; kingdom Metazoa; phylum Chordata; class Mammalia; order Chiroptera; family Craseonycteridae; genus Craseonycteris; species Craseonycteris thonglongyai. Next base: position 9,808 of record PVKE010006790.1, read on the forward strand.
TCCAGAATTGCTTTGAAGGGTGGACTAGGTGCTGGCATCAGTGTATAGTTTCCCTAGGGGAGTACTTCAAAGGTGACATAGTGATATTCAGCAATGAGGTATGTAGCGTTTTTTCTAGGATGAGTTCGCAAACTTAATTGTCAGCTCTGGTAAGCTCCTTTCCCCTTGCTTGAGTGCAGTAGAGTTCTCTGGCACGTCTAGCAGCCTAACACCTTTTGAGTTGCATCCAAGATCATGAAAGTCTTGAAGTATTATTTCTGCACCAAATACCCACCCCCCAAAACTAGAAGATTCTGATGCTTAATCAGACCTCTGATCCTACTATCAAAATATTATTTTCTTAGCTTAGTGCTTGTGCAACCAAGTATGTTTACAAGGAGAAAGTAGGAAATTTACTGGTCTACGAAACAGGGCTGTATGATTATTTTTGTGTCTGCTTGCCAGTAAAGGTTTGTAGGTGGAGCAAAATTTGGTCTAAGACTTTAATTCACTTGAAGCAAGCCTGTAACAGTTACTGAGAGAATCTGAAATATGAGTAACCAAGTTGGCTTGGATAAATCTGCAACAGGAAGGTCTTCTACTTTATTTGCTGCCAATATAATCCTCACATAATACACAAATCAGCATTACCGTACTTCATCAAACACTTAACTTCTTTGGAACATGTTTTAAGTTATAGAAGAAAATCATGAGGGAATGCCAGAATAGTTCAGCTGGTTGAGCACTTGCCTGCAGCCACGAGGTCCATGAATCAAAGCCTGGCCCTGGCCCTGGCCCTGCAAATGAATGTGCTAAACGGCGGTGGAACTGATAACCACCAGGATGGTGGTGAGGGTTCTTCCCTCCCATGCGGGAGGCTTCTTGTTCAGTCTTGCCCCACACGAACCCACATCCACTTGTGTGGAATGAAACCATGTCACAACTAATGATGTGCAACTGTGGAGACTACTATGGGCCCTACCTGCTCAGTCTCTCTCTCTCTCACCTTCTCTCAAACATTAAAAGAAAAACTTACAAAAAAAAAAAATCATTAGCAAATAATTCTTCAGGTCCTAAAATACTATCAGTTTCTTTTCAATGAATGATTCTACTTTACTATATTCTAATACAATTTGTACAAATTTTGTTTTCAAACTAGAGGTTGGATGCTGTGTTGAACTAAAATTTGCCATACAGAAGAGCTAAGGAAACAATGTAAAAAAATAGCCTACATTGTAAAACTCAGGAAAAGCTTTACTCTATCCAAAACAAAAAACAAAAAAACCCTGATCTTAATAGGACGTGTAATGAATTTGAGTCCTAAATAGCTTCATTTGTCAAGTTATATTTTAATATTTGTCTTTGTATTGTAACATGAGACAAATGAATTCTTTGTAACATTAAAATGTCCTTATCAAAATGAGGTATTACTTTAAAAATGTTTCACTTTCTTATGTAAAAAGAATGTACATTCTCCATTACCTTTTTTTTTTTAACTTTTTTTCTTTTTAGATAAATGTCCTTATTCAAAGGAATCTAAACACTGTGATTGAGTTCTTAGTAGTTTAAATCTGTTTGGCGAAAATAGATCATTTATTGTAGTATTCCTGAAGCATCTAGGGAGTCCTAGCATTTCCAGAGGCTAAGCTTGAATATTAAAGCTATAGCTTATATGTAAAATGTTAAAAACAGCTATGTACACACAACCATATATAATAACAGCACCATTAAAATAAATTTTCTAGTTCTGCCACATATAGATGTTAGAAGGAAATAACAGACACCATGCAAAGAACATCTCAGCCAGTATTGCTCAAAGTGTAGTTTTCAAACTCATACTAGATATTCCAGGTTTTGAGCCTGGCAATTAACGTATTTAACAAGAACTCTGAGATGATATTGAGTTATTAAAACTTGAGAATCACTAAATTAAAAGTCTGTGGAAAACACACACACATTCAAAACATTTGAGTTTTACACCACTGAGTGGAATTACAAGGAAAAATGAACTGTGTTGTTCAACTCAAACAGGTACTTGAAATTTAAGTGGGGATACAACTAAATCCCTTTTGGGTATGATTTAAACTATAAAACACATTATACCATCATGTCTAAGGAAGTAGTGCCAAGAAGGAGACATCAAGTGAGGAGTTGGTAAAAAATTTGGTTTTGCAGAAGAGGTAAGGCTGAAAATGACTGGGAGCAAAAGGGTGTTCCAGAAAGTCTGCCTTCGTGGCAACATTTTCAAAAGATTAGCTGGCAAAATCAATTAAGAAGCTGTCAGCTGTCACATGGCTATGAGGTGCTCGGTGCCTGAAGGAAGCTGGTGCCAAAGAGTATGGAAAGAAAGGTGTGAATGGATATAAACTTTGAAGGAAGAATTCATAGGACTTTCTGTTTGATTTAATGCAGAAGATGTGAAATGACTTAATGCAGAAGATGTGCGATAGTCCCAAGAAGAAAGTTCTTGGGACTTTCCCACATTGGAAGCTTGCCGCTGTGAGAACTGAGCTAGGGGCCACACCCCAGTTCAGCACATGGGTCCGTAATGGACCAGGACTGGCTCTCGATCCTTGGTCCTCAGGGATGCAAAGTGAATGCTTGATCCGCTGAGCCATCCTGGCTTCCCCAGCAAAATGATTTTTAACATGCACAACAATCTTTTCTTTAAAAACACAGTAAATAATATGATATTGAAAGTGGAAATTACAAACTATAATGCATTTTATCAACTAAAGCCAACATTTACATACAATAAAAGTTATTCTATTCATTATTTATTTTTTAAGTTTGTTAGGGTAACATTGATTAATAAAATTATATAGGTTTCAGTGTACATTTCTATGCCATATCACCTATACATTGCATTGTGTTTACCACCCTGAGTCAGATCTGCTTCTATCACCATATATTTGACCCACCTTCCCTCCTCAACCCCTCCCTTGTGAGTATAATAATTGATTGTTAATTCTGTATCATTCGTGGTGTTTCCACTTCCATGAACAGAAATTGGCTGCATAAGGGGTCATCACTAATGTTGCGCTGAATGTTGAGGTGTCATAGGCACATGCCTGATCCTTTCACGGTCACCTGCCTACACTTTCAGTCACTGCATATGGCTATAAGAGAAGCAATAATACAACACAATGTACTTTCCATTAGTCCTGAGAAAGTAACGTCAATGGTTGGAAGCATAGTCCAACAAATAACATCATTAGCATTCTCTTTAATTACGAAGTACGATGAGAACCACACTCATGATGGTGTAATAATCATTAATTTGCTTTGGGTACTGTAGATACTCAAATCTAATAACTTCCTACAAAAGTAGAAATGAAGCATTACTCCAAATACAAGAGCCTATTCTATGAGTCATGTAAAAGAAAATCAGAAGCAGGGATGGCTCAGTAGGTTAAGTGCTTGCTTTGCAAACCCTGGGGACTGAGGATTGAATCCTGGCCCATGCCCATGTGGACCCATATGCTGCACTAGGGTGTGCTTCCCATGCAGGAGGCCCCCAGTTTGGTTCTTGCCCCCCCCCCCCCGATTCGGGCCCTGGCTGGAACGGATGTCATATAACTATGGAGACTGCTCTGGGCCCTCCCCCTTCTGTCTCTTTCTGCCTCTGTCTCTCTGTCAAAAACAATAAAATAAATCTTTCAAAAAATCATTGCTGATTTCTGATAGCATTATTTACAATCCCTGAGGGAGTATACGACTGTATGCATTTGCTAAACATCTGATATTACATCCAAGTAAAGCAAAAGAATAAAAATTGAGAAGCATACACCAAATAACAAGCATACTCCTGAAGGAAAAGAAAACAAAACTACAGTACAGGCAAAACTCCTGTAAGTTTTATGAATTGCGACTCTTAGATATAGGCCATCAGGCCCAGCTCTAGTGAGCAGGTGCTGCTCTAGTGAGCAGCTTTCATTGTCAAAACTCTGCTCCCAATTTCCAAATCTGGTGCTAAACTGAAAAAAATGCATTTTTAATTCAGGGCCTGTATATCTTACTATAAAGATTTATGACCTGTAAGAGGCAGCCAACAGAGTTATACACTTCAACAGATCTAAAGTCTTACCCAGGGTTACCACACTTACTAGCTTTAAACTTACATCTAAGTCAGTTGGGAAAAACTCCGGCAGGAGCAAAGCAGCAACATGTGTTTTAATTTAAAGATTTAGATGTCCATGGTGACCAGATTTAATGATCTTCCAGATAAATGACATCCATTTAAAAAAAAAAAAATATCCATTTTTTTTTTACAGAGTAACGCAAATCAATACTAAATGACCCTCCTTTAAAAACATTTTATTAGCATAAAAAAGAGAAAAGCTTTATTTCTCTACAGATATTATACCGGTAATAAGAGACAGAGAAGGGGGACGGGGTAGGGGGGTCAGAGCAGTCTCCACAGCCATACTTCATTAGTTTTGACATAGTTTCATTCCACACAGGTGGATGTAGGGCCCCGCTGGGTGGGAACCAAACTGGGGCCTCCCACATGGGAGCACGCCCCAGTTCAGCATATGGGTCTGCATCAGCCAGGCCGGGCTGGGCCTCAATCCCTGGACCCCGCAGCTGCAAGGCAAGCGCTCAAGCTGTGAGCTATCCTGGCATCCCCTATATAGTACCTTTACTTTATGCAGGGCCCCCAAGTCATGTGAAGACCTTATACACTCTCTACTCAGACTCAAGACTGTTTGGGCCAGAGACTTCTTTGAAATTTTAATCAATGGTATGACATGATCTCCCCACCAAATAAACCACAAATACACATACATGCAAGTATCTGCATTAATTTTAGAATGTTCCCATACCCACCTGGAGTACTATAAACTTCAAATTAAGACTTGATAAAGTAGGATTATTACAGAATCAGAAATCTCTGGAAAACAGAATTTTTAAATATTTTTTTATGTTTCATTATCGGTAATTATTTCCAAGAGGGGTATGGGGAGGTAGAGGTAAAAGTCTTGAAATATTTAGGTTTTATGTGAGATGCATAATGATGTGTAGGAGTGAAATGGCATGAAGACTGGGATTTTCTTCAAAATATTCCATACCAAAAAACATAATACTTTAAAAGGTAGAAGGAGTGGTGCAAAAGAGCTAGATGAAATAATATGGCAAATGTTGACAGGCAGTGGAAGCTTTTGTGTACATGGGAGTTTAATTCTCTACCTTTGTGTAACTCTCAACATTATCACAATTAAAAGTTTTAAATTTTTCAAAAGAAACCTTCCATTAATTAAGACACTGAGATGTTGAAACATTTTACATTGTGGACACTGAGATCAAACTATGGTCACAGAACCAGAGAACAGACATGTAGATGCTATAACTAGGAGCTGTTTCCATTATACTAGGTTGTCTTGGATCTCACCTAAGTCTAACTTCTTTTCAAAAGAAAAACAAACAAAAAATGATAGCTTAGTTTTAGATAAGGGCTCTTGGAAGGAGGAAGGCATAAGGCATGAAGGGAAGGGTGAAGCTTAATACTCATTTGCATAGTGATCAAGTGATCTTTTTCAGGGTTCTCTAGAAAAGAAGAAAATACACCATCCTGATGACATCCTTTGGAGAATATCTTTAGAATGTAAAACTTTAGAAAACATTATCTTCGAAACAGTTGGAGAATTTGGGAAGAAAAGAGCCTAAAATTCAAAATATCACTAAGTATGGTCACTTTAAGATTTGGAATGGGTTTTCCTGCTGACCTTTTCCCCTCCTGAGGGCACTGACTTCATAAAGAAGCTATGCCAAGAGAGATAAGTGAATTAAATTGAATACTCTGTGGCACAGTTTAGCAGGCAATTCATCATCAGGGAAGTCTCAAGTACTGCTGGCTGAATTTTAAAGCTCTTTCTCCAATAAGGCTGGACATGAATGCTTCTAGGCATACAAATTTTCTTTAAGTTGGCAGGAGAATTGTTTCCTCATTCCATCTTTCTTACAGTCAATTCAATTACCATGGTCACAGAAGACCGAGTTAGCAGGAATAACCCCATGAATAATTTTTAGAAAAACTCATTTTTACTGTTAGTTTCAATCTCCTCTTTAACAAAAAACTTTTAACTTAACAATACATAAATCATCACATTTATTTATGTGAGCATTATTATGCCCTGCTGCTCTGTAGTTTCAACCGGATGCATAATAATAATATTAAAAACTCCTGCTTGCTAAACAAGTTCTTTAAGTGTTTTCTCATTTTTCCTAATAACCTCAAAAATTAGCTATTATTCTAACCAAGCTCAGAGAGTTAAATAAATCTGAAGTCACACAAGTAGTGACAGAGCCAGGATCTGAACTTAGATCAAGCCTGTCCTACTTTTCCAGTGTGCTGCATCATTTCTACAAAGAAACCAAAAAACGGGAAGGTAGCAAAAGAAGGGAGCTAGAAAATACATTAGCAAGTCTTTGGGAACTGGATGACCTTGGAAAAACTGACACTGTTTTTTACTTTTCAGTTCTGCCTGCCAGGCAAATCAACACAAAACCGGTACTTTTAATTGATCCAATTTTATACTCAAGTTGTCTTGATTCGTTTTTTAAAAAGAAACTTACATCTACATTCGTAGTAAGATGATCTTCATTGAAGAAAAGTGTCATTAAAAGAGAACGAGATTTTAACTTGGCTTCCGTTATTGAAAACTCAATAGAAAAGTCAATTCTTCTGAATGACTGACATTAGAGACAGCACTGCCATAAAATTTGTCATGATCTAGACTTGTGCCAGGGATAAAAGGGTATCTCCAAATAGCAATTATATGATACAAATTTATGAATGCTCTAAAACGAATATTATTTAGGACTATAACAGTCCCTAAGTAAAGGTTAAAACTAAATAACATGTTAAAGATCAGATAAATGAACTTGCCTAAGTCTCAGACTTGCTTTTCTTTCTGTGCTTCCATCTCAGTAGATGGTCCATTATCAACAGTCACACAGTTGAAGGCCTGAATATCTCTTGTTTCCTCCCCCACACCACCTTTTTTTTAAACCTAATTCTTACTAACTTTTTAGAATTCTTGAGAAAAGTCCTTAACATAATTTAATGGGGAAAAATTACCTGAAAAAAGCTATAACACTGAATTTCCATTTGCTAGTACCCTGCCTCCCTACTAACCAATAAAATAGACAATGTGCTGTGGTTGAAAATCCCTTCTGTGTATCAGACCTGACTTTTGATTGCTACAATTCTACTAACAAGCTCTGAGAGTTGAAAAATAAAGAAAGGCATTAAACACTGTGTTAGGTGTTTTATATAACTTAATTTCATTCTTATAAGTCAATGAGGTAGATATATTAATCACATTTTAAAAAATGATACAAAAGCTCAAAGAGTTAAGATGCCTTGCCCGTTTGCACAAAGACAGATTTGGAATTCAAACCTAAATCTGTCTACCTCATTATACTGTTCCATGTGACTTCCCATCTATAAAACTTTTTAATTAAAATACCCAAGGATATTGTTTAGGAAACTGTTACAATAATATATATTTTTAAATGCATTGATATAGTAGCTTTAACCACCAAGTAAATGCCTGCTTTGTCCCCACACTTTGCATTTCAGCATCAGAAAAGTATCTATACACTTGAGTCACAGTATGTAAGCCATATTTCATAATGCTAACAAAGTGGTTGAGCTAACAAAAGAGAGTGAGAAATAAGTTGTGGTAAACTACTCATATCGCAGATTCCCTTGTATTCAATAGATATACCTACAACTGCACAATATAATTTGGCAGTGCAGAAATGTGATGGAAGTTTATAGGCAAACTACCTCTACCTGTTGCTGCTGTAGGAGTAGTGAGCACAGACATACTAAGCGTGGTAAATACTTGATTGCTCGAGTTGGCAGTTATGTGCCACATAACAGAGTTTTAGCCAGTGATGGACTGCATATATGACAGTGGTCTCATAGGAAGATGAACCCCCAAGAAAATTCACAGTGAAGATTCATTTCAATTGTTTTTGACAGAGAGAGGGAGAGAGAGACAGAAGAGGAAAGGCCCAGAGCAGTCTCCACAGCTGCATACCACTAGTTTTCTACATAGTTTTATTCCACAGGTGGGGGCGGGGCAGCACAGGAAAGGAAATGGCCAGGGGCCTCCCACATCGAAAGCATGCCCACAAGAGTCGAACTGGGGATCTCCCATATGAGAGGTTAGCCCCAGTGAGAACTGAGCTGGGGGTACACTCTAGTTCAGCATATGGGTCTGCCCGGGCTGGGGCCAGGACTCAACCCCCAGACCCTGGGGCTGCAAGTTGAGCACTCAACCCACTAAGCCATCCCGGCATCCCCCACAGTGAAGAGTTAAGCAGAAGCTTTTGCAGGCCTCAACAAGCTCCTTAAGAAGTGTGAAAGCATAGGCCCCCACACTGAAAGGTTTTCATTCATAGAGAGGAATCATGGTGCATTACCTGTTTATAAGCAAATCTATGATAAAAATAAAAACAAAATAAACAAGCAAACTACCATGGACACAGTTCTGGAAAGAGTGACACAGCCTCAAGAAGAGCCTTCAGGAGGATTCCAGAAGGCGCTGCCATAGGAGGTAAGAGCTCCCTACGCGTTACTGACCCTGAAGGCCTTCCAGGGGGACAAGATGTGGAGGTGGGAGACAGAACACTGATCCTGACCCTGTGTAGACTTAGGCTCATGTGTGTGTTTCTGCATTTGTTTTTAACAAAAAAGTTTAAAAAGCAAAAAATAAATATTTTAAATAGAAAAAAGCTCATAGAACAATAATAGTAATAAAATATTTTTGTTTGGCTATACAACATGTTTGTGTTTCAAGGTTGTGTCAAAAGTTGAAAAGTTAAAAAATCTAAAAAGATTATAAAGTAAAGAAGTTAAGTAAACAGATTAATTTATTATTGAAGACATGTTTCCAAAATTTAGTGTAGCCTAAGTGTAGTGTCTATAAAGTTTACAGGAATACAAGTAATAGCTTAGGCCTTCACTCACCACTCACTCACTGACTCACCGAGAGCAACTTTCAGTCCTGCAAGCTCCATTCATAGTAAGCACCCTATATAGGTATACCATTTTTTGTCCTTCACCACATTTCTACTGTACCTTTTCTATGTTTACATACACAAATACTTACCATGGTATTATAATTGCCTACAGTATTTAGTACAATAACATGCTATACTGGCTTGTAGCCTAGAAACAACAGGGTATACCGTATAGCCAACATGTGTAAGTAGGTTATAGCATCTAGGTTTGTGTAAATGCACCCTAGGATGTTCACAATACAAAAATCACCTATTGACACACTTTTAGAGCACATATCCTTGTCATTAAGTAACACGAGTGTGTCTTAAACATGATGCACGAAAAATCTTTTTAAGTTGCAAAAAATGCTGCTTTCAACAAAAATCTATGCAAAAGAATGTATTTGGAGCTGCTATAAACAAACTCATAAAATAATAATAATGATAAAAAAGCAAAACAGCAGAAAGTCTTAACCCATTACTTGTTCAATTCCAAATTCTGTATTTCTAATAGTCGCCCAAGTGATCTATTCATCAAATAACAAGAAAAATGAACTCACAGTTCAATCTCCACTAATGTAGGAACAATTAGGTTATCTGATAAAGAAAGATGATAAGTGTCTGTGGGTTATGGGTAATAAGTCTAAGGTAATTACTACCTGTTATAAAAACACTTCATTGATTTGGGCATTTATTTTTGATGAATGGGTGTCAAGTTGCAGAGCTAAGCCAGGAGTGGAGGGAGGGAGGAATAGTTCAAAATACTGGAATCACATCTTACTGCAGTCATATAAAAAGCCAGGGTTAGATAAATACCAATATAGATATTCCTTATTATATACCATTTCAACATGCAGAATTTCATTACTACTGAGTTTATAAATAAATAAACTTATACTGTGTGTGTGTGAGAGAGACAGGTCCAGCAGGATTCTCTTAGAAAGCAATGTCAAGGAGCAGAGTCAAGCGAATAGGGACAGAGGATTTTGTTTCTGAATACAATCATTAGTACTCGCATGCAGTTCCCGCTCATGACAGCTGAGAAAACGGCATGGCAGTAAGAGAAGGCAGGAAGGAAGAAGTGCACAGAGAAGCAATAGTGATAGATGCAACAATGGTCCACCTTCTGTTATGGACTGGATTGAGTCTTTCTCTTGGTTGGAAGAAGAAAGTGCTTTTTGTTTGTTCTCTTTGTTTATTTAAAAAAGTCACTACTATCTTACTATGGCATTCATCACATATGATCACTGCAAGGATTTAACATGTTGACGACAGAGTTCTGTTATTAGGCTGCAATGTTATTCCATGGAAAGCCAAATATGTATATTCAGAGTCAACAAAGAACTTCTGAGTATAGTGTTGTATCATTTGAGACTGACAGTTTACGAACACTTAAAACACAAGGTTGGATTTAAAAATAAGGCCTTGGCAATTAATGGCACAAGACTCATTTTACTAGAGGCCAGAAAAGTGAAACTGAAGATGATTAAATGGTGTACAATTTTCATCTGCTTTTGACAATCAGTTCAACATCATGAAATCCTGCCTTTGGACATTTCTCTGAGAGCTTGAATCAAATACTGCAAAGAACAAATTAAGTGATAAGTGTGCAAAAATAATTACATTTGTTTAAGAAGTTAAATTCATTTTACTTTCATTAAGCTTTTAAAATCTTTGCCTGATTTTATGAAGTAATTTTTTGTTAATTTGATTTTAAGTATAAACCATTTTTATAACAGGGTCCTGTACCTTTTATGCAAATCAACCTGCTATCCACTTTCTAAAAGCAGTATCTCGCCTGCACCTGAGGATACCAGATACCCTTCCTCTCAAGCAGACTTTTCGCCCAGGCAAATCTGAAACATGTCAAGGGTTATACTCTGGCTGGGGTTCAACCACATCTATGATTTGGTATCAGGCATCAGACTCAGGCCACAGGCTCATCCTGAGTTTTCAATTGAGTGTCACAACTATGAAGGATCTTGCGCTGGATCAGACTACAGACACCTTGAGTAGTTACTGAAATCAAAATGAAAATGAGCCCTTGTTCTACTGCTAATATATTTCCATACAAAAGCAAACAACTAGAATATATACTGTATTTCACATGTTATAATCCTAATGATACTACAGCAATACATCTAGACACAAATGTCAGATAAGATTATTTTTCCTATTCGATATCTATGAAAGGCAGTCACATTATGCTGTTTACAAATAATATCCCAACTTAGATGGCTGAAGATCTTCATGACAATGCAGCTAAAAAAACTAATGTATTTTTGAAATACAAAATAGCAGCTCCTGGATTAAGCTCTTAAAACATTTTTTAAACATTATCAATCATGACACCCAGTACTCGCTTTTTATAGAGTGCCCAGTAATTTTTAGTGGAACTAAAAATTTAAAAAGTATTCTAGCCATAATAGTTATTTTAGCAAATTGTTGGTGTACTTTGGCAAACTTATCCTGAAGCACTAGCGATTATCAAGTAGAATCACTGTACAAGGTCAGATATTACCTGGAAGTTGTTTCATAATGTCCTAGTCTTGTTATAAGTTTATATTATTTGCAAATAAAGATAAAGTAATTAAGTAAAGGACCTAACCTGACAAATAAGAGAAATAAAACAAAAATAAGACTGAAAGCCAGTCCCGATGGAATAAGTTTCTCTGGCTGTGTCCTAGGACCAGCATAACTAAAGAAGAAATTACTTTGAGGGATAAAGGGGACAGGAGAGGAAAGTGAAGAACAATATAGATTTCTTACAGAAAATAGTTGAGAACTCAGATTTTGGAACCCATTACATCGGGACTCAAAATCCTCACTCGCTTTCTTCTTCCACTTCACAGATAAGTAATCCCTTCTTTTCAAAAGCGTTTTTCTTTCTATTAATTTTAGGCATACAGGGGAAGCCGGGATGGCTCAGTGGGTTAGGTGCTCATTTTGCAGCACCAGGGACTGAGGATCGAATCCCGGCCCCGGCCCGTGCAGACCCATGTGCTGAACTGGGAGCTCCCCTAGTTCAGTTCTCTCTCTGTCTCTGTATCTCTCTCTCTCTCTCCTCTGTCAAAATAAATAAATAAATAAAAATATATAAATTTTAGGCATACAGAACAACACAGTGATCAGACATTTACACAACTCACAAAGTGATAACCCCAAGGAGTCGACTACCTACCTGACACTGTACATAGTTATTAGAACATTACTGACTACATTCCTTATGCTGTGCTACATGTTCCTGTGACTAATTTTTTTAAAAACTGTAGTTGATATTCAGTATTATTTTATATTAGTTTCAGGTGTACAGCATAGTGGTTAGACATTTATATAATTTATGAAGCAATCCCAATAAGTCTACTACCCATACATAGTTTTTATAATACTTTTGATTATAGTCCCCATACGGTACTTTACATCTCTGTGACTGTCCTATATGAAAGGATTCTCTCCAAGTCGCAGACTGGATAATGTATGAAATACTAGTATGCTTAGTAGAGTACTTGGCACATAGTAAGGTGAATCAATAAACATAAGTAGCTACCATTATCCTTGTTTTGATTATCTTCCTGCATACTTCTTATCTAGCCTACAAAGAGTTTCAAGATCTAATAATCCCTGTTCACCTCCTTGGACTCATTTTGTACCATCTTTCATCATATTCCAACTACCTGGTCTTCTGTTACCTGGTGAACAAAGCTGGCTCTTACCTTAGATACTCTGCACTAGTTCCTCTAATCTAGAATGTTCTTCCCAGGGATATGACCAACCAGGCTGCACCTTAAATATTATCACTTGAGAGAGGCTTTGCATAATCATCCATTCTAAGGAAACATTCGAATCATCTTCAGACGAACCTTTGTTTTGGCTATCTACAGAGTGCATATTCACAATCCTCTTACTCGTTTGTTTGATTTCTGTCTGTCTCACCACACTAGAATATAAATTCAGGGAGAAAAGAGACTTGTTCACAGCTGTATCCCTAGCACCTAGAATTGTGGAAGGGAGGGAGGGAGGAAGGGAGGAGAAAAGGAGAAGTGGATAAAAGGAGGGAGCAAGGGAAGAAAGAAAGGAAGTCTGAGGCAGCAAAACAATGAATTGGAAGCTTGAAAAGTTACTACAATTTAATTGGAGATCCGGTCTTCTATATAAATAAATAGTAAATGAATTCCTATGCTTAATTACAGTACTGAAAAGCATGGAATCAGGTAACTATAGTTGTGTATATATATACACACACACACACACACAATACACACACATTTATATGTACATGTGTACATGTATATATATAATTAATATGTATGTACACACACATACACACATAGGTTCAAATGTATTCCCTCCTCTGTCACTTGCAGTTCATAGATGGAACTCCTATTCACAGCATACATGAACTCACTCACTATTATTTTTTCTACAACTATAAATCAAATGGCTCACTTCATTCCTTTTTCTCTGTTTTCTGTTCTGACTGAATGTGGCCAAAATTAGTAAAGAATTCTAATCCATAGGAATGTTTATGTTTTCTTCTAATAGGAAAATGATTTCCCAATTTTGGTATTCTGGCAAATCTTTTTATTTTGCAAAATATAAACTCAGAATTCCTATTCCTGCAAAACTACATCAGTGGGGCCTCATAAAACTTCATCACAGCAGCATTTTTATTGGATTTATAATGATAGTAGTATTTCTTTCAGTGTTTTATCAATGGAACAGTATAGTTCAGATAGAAATATTTTGCCTTTTTCATGCCCCTAAGTATCGTAATGTTCACGAGAAGGGACCAATTAAAAGCAGCTTTCTTTGCAATACTGGAAGGAGTATAATTATCAATTCAAGTGCCAAATAAGGATGCAGTCATTTCAACAAGGTGAGGAAGAGTCCAGAAATGGTTTGTTCTTCCATTTTCACATAAGCAATATGTTAATGTAAATAAAAATATTTCATAATGCAAATAGTGAATATTATAATGTAAAAGTATTGTTGAGCAGGAATAGAAAACTAAGCTATACAAATGGTTTTCCAAATGTTTGAATTAGCTTTTACATGCTAAAGTTTTATTTTTGTTTTATTTCCAAGTTCAATATAGAGTTTTAATTTTTATCTAAGAAAAAAAGCTTGTATTCTACTAGCTTTTCATAATTATATTAATATTTGATAAAGTATTTGACAAGAAGTTTGTGCTTCTAAGACTTGACTTCAAGGTTTAAGTGCAGACTATTTTAAAGAAATGAGATGTATCATCAATGTGAAGACACTGCTATTAAAATACTTTGCCTTCATGATTTCTTGAAACCTCATGGCAGAATGATGGCATTTCTAATAGTTTTTAGAAGTCTTATTCTATTTATTGGTAAAGAAATAAAATATAAAACTAGTGAAATATCATTTGACATTAACATAGAGGTGAGCTGAAAATGTGCAGTTTAACACATATCCCTTTAAAATGTGTCTCTATACTAACTCTCCACCAGTCTCCATGGAAAAAGTAAAAATTGTCTTAACTTTTCTTATCCCAAGTGTCACTACCACGTCTCCCCTAAGAATTACAATCTTAGGTTCTTGGTGATATGTCACCCATTCCCAAAGGCAGGCAGAAAAGAAAAACCAAGACAATGAGATCAAATATTCCAAAACACTGTGATATTTTGGAAAAAGCAGATGGTGGTGAGGCATCCTACTTCCCAAGTTTCTTCAGAGCTCAATTAAACAACACAAACCAATAAATGAGAAATGACTCTATGATTCTCCAAAACCTGAGGTTAAAAAGAAGATGGCAAAGAAAAATGTATAGTATGGACAATTCTAGAAAATTATGGAGAAATTAGTTGAATATATTTTCATTCCACACATGGAAATATATGTGTGCTAAACATATTCTCAAATGAAGGAAAGTAACAATGTCTGAGAATAAAATGGGGAAATGGGATCTCCTGGAATCAGGTGCTTAAAGAAACAATTGCATTTAAATACTCATCAACAGTAGAATATATAAATAAAATACTTTACAGTTATAAACAGAATACAACATAAAGGGAAGAAGAAGATGAACAAA
This sequence comes from Craseonycteris thonglongyai, assembly GCA_004027555.1. Taxonomy (NCBI): domain Eukaryota; kingdom Metazoa; phylum Chordata; class Mammalia; order Chiroptera; family Craseonycteridae; genus Craseonycteris; species Craseonycteris thonglongyai. The sequence continues at coordinate 24,863 of PVKE010006790.1, forward strand.
CTACAACTCCAGACAACACAGATGAATCTTAAAAACAATGTTAAACAAAGAAGCCAAATACCCAAATACAGTTTGATTCTACATACATAGGTCAAAACAGGTAAAAATTGCAATATTTAGCAATACACATCGAGATGGTAAAATTATGAAGAAAAGCCAGGATGTGATTACCATAAAAGTCAGGATAGTGGTTGCCTTTGGGGAGAGAGAAGTGGTTATGTCTGGGGAAGGAAATGTGGAGGATTTGGGGGAGGGGTGAACAACATTCTATTTCTTGACTTGGGTGGTGCTTAATGGCTGTTCACTTTATAACAATTTATTAGCTACATATTTATTTTGTCTTTAATTTTCTAAATGTGTTATTGTCAGTGTTTTTTCAAAGTTAAAAAAGAAAGTTTTACCAGTAACGATTTATTGGTAGTTATTAGTCGTCACCACCTTGCCATATCTGCATTGCCTTTTATTATTTAGCCAGTTCATGTGTATAAGCTTCTGATGACAACTAGGTTTCCATTTCCTGTGTATTCTAATAAAAAGAGTACCGTAACAAGATGCTTTATATATTTTGTAAGTATGCAGAAGACAATTTATTTTACCTGGTTTTCACTTATCATAGATTCATCATACATGGTGCGCGCTGTATTTGTTACCTTTCTATCTCCCACTCATCTACTTATTGCAGGAATTAAAAACATGGTATTTTATTATTATCAGGAAGAGGAATAACTAACATTTATTGCGCGCTTACTATAGGCCAATGTTGAAGTACTTGACATGTAGTATTATCTTATGTACTTCTCTTAAGAAGCTCCTATTATTGCCACTGTATAGAAAAACTGTGACACAGAAAGATTAACTAACTTGCCTGAGGCCATACACATAGAAAGTGGCATATCTGGAGCCCTAACTCGCATCTACTGACATACTCAATGCCTCAGAACATATGCTTCCCACTAAATCCTGCTGCTCTGTGCCATGAGACATCAGTGTAAGTAAAGCATAATTGGAGGTTTTTTTGGTTTTAAATAAATGCCTGAAAATATATGTTGAGAAGCTAGATCTTGCCCCAAATTTGAAGTTTTAAACCAAATCTTGAGATATTTTATCTTCTGGAAATGTTTGTTGATGAATGCATAGGCAAAAATTAAATTCTGTCATATACTAGAAGAAATTATTACAAAATCTGTAAAATGCCTAAACATAGGAAATACATTGAAAAGTAATCAAAAGAAGACTGTAATTCTTCAAAGAGGTGATGATTAATTTGAACACACATTATATTTCAAGTAACAATGTAAGAAAATCTTCTAAATTTACCACTAAAATTTGGATTATGAATATAGTAGTAAATAAGGTGAATTGAGTTGCATAAAATCCCATTTCATTACATTCACTCGTGTCCTCAATGAAGATATAATCAAATTGAAAACACCTACTCCAATTTTACTTTGGAAGCCTTTACCTTTGTTCTAAAATCATTGTCCCCCACCTGCCTATGCTACCAAACATGTAGATTGCCAGAAGAGTGCACTAACACCTAGATTCTTCTTTCTAGTTTTGTAGGTCACAGAATACAGTCAAAGGAAAGAAAACTTGGACTGCTATTCTTGGCATTAGAAGTCAAAAAAGATTTTGCACTCATTCTTAAAAACAAAGAAAACAAACAAACAAACAAGAAGTATGACTTCCAAAATGAGGATTATGAAGTGAATCAGGATTATGATTCAACAAACCAGAATGACAAAGTTCAAATATCTACCAGTCAGAGAAGTTATGTTATTCTCATTTGCCCCAATACATAGTGACTGCTGTTGTAAAATGCTTCTTGGATAGCTTGTATACTTTAGAGGTAACTTCTAATGTCCCATAACCTACTTGCATGTTTTAATCAAGTGCTTTTTACTACCCTAGAAGAAAAAGGGAGAAATCAGACACAAAACCAACTGCCCGCTTCTCTTCCTACTCTCAAATTAAGGCAGGAAATTTTTAGGTGCTGAGACTGGCTTAAAGGGATACGGTTACTATCAGGAAATGGCCTCTCTAGAATCCAGATTCAGCTGCTGCCTGGGCTCCCATTTTTTATTTGGTTTGTTCTTAAGAAAGTTCTGAGGGATCAAGGTAGTTCTCAACACTTTATTTAAACAAGCAGGAGCCCTTCTAGGTCTTAGGTTTTTTTTATAGGCTTCTTACCCTTAATCTCCCTGTCACTAGAAGCAGCAAATTTACTTACTTAAATATGAGTAGTCCTCCTATTGTGTGTGATTTGAGAAGTGGAGGGATAATTCACAGGGTACAGACAGAGGGCCTACTATTGGGCTCAACTACTTTATTTGCTTTACAGTCCAGTGTAATAATAGTAACATCAGAGCTATCCTGTGGCAGATCACTTTAATCTAGTAAAGGATTGGGATGATGGGAGGCTGGGCTAGCTGTTCTACCCTTTGGGAGTCTCAAATGAAAGTTTGGGGCGTTTACCTGGATCACTTCTAAGTTCTTAGCAACCTCTGTATTCCAATTTTTAACCTCTGCCCTCAGAAGAGTATCAGAAGTTCTGCTCAGCTTATTAAGCCACTGCTGAGAATCAGAGAAACGACAAAGGGTGAAGAGTAATACCACCTGAAGTCCTCTCTCTGTACTTCAAATCTCTGGGGTCCTGGCCCCTCAAGTGCTTACTGATTTATTAGTCACCAATATTCTCAAGCAGTGTTTCGTCCGTCAGTTTTTCTATTTGTTCTTGTCAGGAAGGCATACAACAAGGTCATTCACCATTATCTAAAGCAAACATTTCCAAAGTTCAATTTTCAATACGTAAATGAATGCAGTCAGAAACTGACCTCACTAGAATCCACTAAACTTTTTCACCTAGTATATACACAAATATAAGCCAGCATAAATAGAACATTAGATACTAACATAATCTAGTTATTAAACTTCCTTGAAGATTATTTTTAGAGAGGAATAGGTACTCCTGTGGAGTATCTTTATATTCAAAGGGTACACAATAGAACAAATGAATGTGAGACTGTTACAGTAAAATTTTATTTAAGGACACTGATATTTGAATTTAATACCATTTTTATTTTCTTAACTATTAAAAAAATTGTAAAAACCACTCTGAGGTCTTGGCTATACAAAAACAGGCAGTGGACCAGATCTGCCCTACTGGCTATAGTTTGCTGATCCCTGCTTGAAAGCATTGTCATTCTATAGACCAATCAAGTCCTTGGCTCTAACATTCATGTGTCCCTCTTTCTAAACCGTTTCCACTGTGCTGGTAGGGATAGTGGTTCTCAACCTAGCATGTTATCAGAATCACCTCAGGGCTTTTTAAAACCAAAATGGAAGGTCTCATACTCTGGGTTTCTGACACTGTAAGTCTAGTGAAGGACTTGATAATTTACATCTAACAAGTGCCCAGGTGATGCTGATGTTACTAATCCAGGGACCACACTGCTCTAGAACTTCCTCAAAATTACCAGCAAACTCTAGTATATTCTCTGTCTCAGAACAGTCCCTCTATTCTGTTAACCTGCAATGTATTTGTACCCTATCTGACACCTTGGAAATTCTCATTGAGATTTCCTCATCCTGCATATCCAATAAAAAATAAAGTCATGATTATTTTACCTTCTTAGTATATCTTGATTTATCCACTTCGATCCATCTCCCACCTTACTGTAAGCTACCATTATCTTTTACTTTCAACATCCTTCTGATTGTGGCCCCCACATCTACTCTTCCTCGTTTCAAAACATTTTGTAGAATGCATGCAGAGTGCTCTTCAAAAAATCTGACCATACCACTTCTTTGCTTAAAACCACCCTTTTATGGTTTTCGAAGGCCCTACAAGATTTGGTCCCTACCAGCGCTTCAACCTCATCCTCATTCAGCTTTTCTGGCCCATATCTGTCCTTAAGCTACCCTGACCATGCTCTTCCTGGCCTTCATACCTGCAGTTCCAAGTCTGGAATTCTCTTAACTAGATTCCTTTCCCTATTGAGTCAGTCAACACCATTCATCTTTATCTTCTCAGGCCCAAATCACATCCTCATTAAAGCCATTCCTGATACATCAAACACACACACACACACACCCAACAGGCCAAGATCCCCTTAACGTGCAACTTTTAACAACCTGTTTCCACAGTAAAATAATACAAATAGCTAACATTTATTATACTAGGTACTGTTCTAAGCCCTACATACATATTTGTTTATTTAATATTCATAAAACCCCAGAACATAGATGCTATTCGGATCCTTTCTCTTCTTCCTCTTCCTTTCTTTTATTAACTATATAAGGGAAACGAAGCATAAAGAGTGTAAGTAGTTCAGCCAAGTTTAGTAGCTAGTAAGTGAAAGAGCCAGAACGCAAATTCAAGTCATATGCCTTCAGACCATAAATACTACCTCTTGAATGCAGGCAGGGGTGAAACAAAAAACCATGTTGAAAACCGATGATGTACAACTATGGAGACTGCTCTGGACCTTCCCCTTTCTCTTGGTCTCTCTTTGTCTCTGTCTCTGTCAAAAATCAATAAAATAAATCTTAAAAAAAATTTATTTTGAGATTTTAAATTAAGGAGTGTTTGGCATATTATCTGTCCAAGAGAGGAACAGGTTGAAAAAAAAAAAAGTGGATGAGAAACATCTAATTAGATTTTAAGCTTCCTGAGAGCATTTATATTTCTAAATCTTTGCATCATCCATGTACCGAGCACATGATAGATGACAGATATCCAATAAAAATTTTCATGAGTGTTTAATGTGTTAATACACAGGCTATATAGTGTCCTCATTCGTGAATGATGGTTTACATATACATTCTAAATTTATTTCAAACTTACTCTTATTATGGAACTAGGATTTAAAAATATATAGCTTAAATAACAGTAACTTGAAACTCAGGTTGATTTCTGGGAATTAACTATTTGTTAGCTTACAGTTAGGTAGTTAAGAACCCTGCCAATGTGATAAAGCTAACTACTGGCCAGTGGTATGACTCCAGGTAAGTAAACCAACCATGCCAACCCTTTAGATTTCCCATCTGCAAGTTGGAGATAACATATTTACCACATACAGTTATTGTGGAGATTAAACACTTCCAATGTATGTAAAGCAAATATTCTATAAATAAATGAGAATCCAAAAAGTACTAGCTATAATTTCACTATTCTTATATATATAAACTTGTATTATTTGGGTGTCCCAAAATTCACGCAAGATTTGAATTTTGCATCATTTGTGCGGTAAAGTGTTGCCAACAACAAAAAAAAATGACAGCATGACAGCTGACAGTTCAAGGTTATTAAAAATGGAGCGGTCAACCACTGAGCTATCCTGGCATCCCCATATTTTCAATTCTAAAAATCAAGTTCTAATTATAAATTTAAGTGTCCCAATGAAAAAATTGCTTTTGCTTATCCTGGAGCATAATTTAAAATACAAAGAGCTTTCAAAGTAAGCTACAAAGATACCTGTACAAAGAACTATAAAGATGAATAAACTCAAAAAGCATCTCCTGAATAACTTTCTTGAAAGAGTGATTTGTTTTGGGGTTAATAAGAATAACTTTGTTTAGTGTTATTAAATGACATAAACTAATAAAATGACTGTACAAAGCAACCTCACATATTCTTTTAAAAGTTTTGTTAAGCTTTATGATGAGTCAATTTAATACTGGAAAATAAAAGAACATACAGATATGAAAGCCAATGATGAAACTAATCTACCACCTCTGACCTTAGTATTCGTAGCATATTTCCATTTTCTTTAAAAAGTACTAGCTAAGTATTTAAATAAAAAGAATGGAAGCCGATAATGTCAATATATTGTGCTTTCTAATATATAAAATAATTTGAAATATTTCATTAGAGTATTAAAATGTAAGCTTTACAATAAAAATGAAGAGGTACTACATGTATTCTAAGTTATTATTTATTATTAAAAGCTTTAAAATTCCTCACTTTTCTTTAATATTTTACATTTCAGTAAAAATACATTTGTAAATGAACACCACATATGCTACTATAAGGTTTGTAAGTAAGCTATCTAGTCTCCTCTAATGTACTAAAATTAACAGTGCTATGACCAGGGAATCATGAGAACAATGTTAATTAACAGAGTATCCCTAAAACACCAATATTTAAACACAGACCAGCAGTGAGAATGCCACCTGTGAAATACGCTACATATTTTACTGTCAACAATAAAAAATTATTACAATCTAATTGCAAAAGCAGGAAAGTATTGAAAACTATTGTTTAAACAGTGTAAACAGTCTTGTTTACTAATAGTTTTACAGTATTTATAAATGATTATGAATCAAGACTGCAAGGAATAATAATAAAGCACAGACTTGTATGGTCTTAATTTCTTTGAAAAGTGTCTCAATCTTTTTCTTAGGTTTTTGAGGATTAACAGGTGGTTTGGAATAATTGTGTATAAGGTCATAGTCCATTCATTTGAAGCTCAGTTTTAGTTTTTCAGAAATTTATTCTTTTTCCTCTTTATTAAGTATTCCTTCCAGTAGAAGTTATTCTAAAGAAATTATATGGTTATTTTGTCCAAATGTCTGTTCTATAATTTATTATTTATATCTCATTACTTCTGAAGAGGATAAAGACTGAAAAACATGTTAAAAATCATGCGACCATTACAGTCTAAAAACTGTATGTAATAAGACCATTTAAACTAAGGAGAGTAGGCAGGACCTATGTAAGGAAAGGAAGAAGTGTAGTTACAACAGAGAGCTAGCCTAAGGAAAATGGTCACATTTGGATAGAAAACTTAGCTTTGAGTTTTCTGGCAGCCATGTTATTTGCAGATACAGGTATTTCTGTCCAGAAACCCTGTCAGATAATGTGATTTTTTGCAGACAGAATTAGTATTTAGGTACCCAGGGGACAACTTTTAGGTACCAACCAAATGTATTTCACTTGGTTGTAATTCGTGCAATTCACTGTAGCTTCAAATCACTTTGATAATTTTAGAGAAAACCAACACTTTATAAAGACTCCTTGGCACTTTAAAAAAGTGAAGACAGGTGTAGTACATGCTGTTAGCTCCGGAAAATACAGTTATGCATTTTGTTATACAGGTGGCAAAAGCATTTATTCTGAAGCAGAGTTTTGTGAAAAAAAATGAGAAGTGGTGATGCTGATAATTAATTCCTCTTACCTCCCCACCTCCATTTGCAGGCCCCACCGTTATCCCTTGAGCTGGTGTTCTTGGATAACAGCCCTGCAAGACTCTCTTGAGACCAGTGGTTTTCAAACTGGTCCAGGGGGAGTCTTAAAGGGTGCCAAGTGCAGAGGGTCCTGAGTTTCTAGAGCTTTGAAGAAAACATTCTTTTTCCGTTTAAATATTTTACAACTCCCATGCTTAATATCTCTCTTAGCAATGCTCAACAAACACATTTGCCTCAGTCCCTCTGAAAGGTTGATAAAACCCTGAGGAAATAAGTTATAGGACATTTGAGTGACCAGCCATGTATATTTTTGTTTCTGAGTGATATCAGGGCTAAAAAGAGATTTTTATGTTCCAGATCTGTGATGGGGAGCAAAAATCTTAAGACAGGTTTCCTGACACAAAATCATAGCACTGGCCTACGTGACAGAGAAAAAAATTAAGAAGACCTTATAAAGCTTCCCTAACAGTCATGAATCTTGATTAGAGCAGAATACTGAATGAAAGTACTAAAATTACTTAGAACTGTTTATAATCCTGTGTATGATTATTGCTAGTAATAATCATGAGTAATGTTGAGAGCAGTGGCGTCTAGTAGCAGTTTTTAGTCTACAAAAAGTTTATAATTTACTGTGTGTATGTATAAATAATGTAAGTTAACACTTAAAATAACTGATATATATAGATATATTTGTCATCACCCCTATTTTAACAGATGAATAAATCAAGTCTTATAGTGATTAACTAACCTAAGATAACACCCATACTAGAAACTAAGACTCAAATCTAGGTTTACATGACTTCAAACCTTATGTTCTTTCAAATGTATAATTTGTTAAATTAAGAGTTTCAGTTACTGGTATACTTTGTCTGCTAAGAAAGAACAACATTAACTTGATTCTTCATATTATTTAGAAAGAAAAACAAACAAACAGGTTCTAGCCCTATCCAAGGCTTAAATTATTATTTATTTATTTAAAAAATTTTTTAAAAAACATTTATTTATTGTTTTTGACAGAGAGAGAGAGAGAGAGAGAGAGAGATACAGTCAGAGACAGAGAGAAGGGGGAGGGCCCAGAACAATCTCCACAGTTGCACATCATAGGTTTTTCTATATAGTTTCATTCCAGAGGTGGGCGTGAGGCTGCACAGGGCAGGAACTGGGCCGGGGTCTCACCCCGGTGAGAACGGAACTGGGGGCACTCCCCAGTTCAGCATATGGGTCCACACGGGCCGGGGCCGGGATTCGATCCTCAGTCCCCGGGGCTGCAAAGTGAGCCCCTAACCCATTGAGCCATCCTGGCTTCCCCTAAATTATTTTTTTTAAAGGTTCAGTTCATTGTTTTTGACAGAGACAGAGACAGAGGCAGAGACAGAAAGACACAGAGTGCGCGGGGGGTGGGGGGGGTGCGGGTGGGCCCAGAGCAGTCTCCATAGTTGTAAATCATCAGTTTTCAACATGGTTTCATTCCACACAGGTGGGTGGGGGCCTTGCAGGGAGGGAATTGGGTTGGGGGCCGAATGGGAGGCATACCCCCTCCAGTCAGGGGCCAAACCGAGGGCCTCCCACATGAGAAGCACACTCCAGTTCAGCATATGGGTCCGCATGGGCCAAGATTTGACCTCAGTTGCAGGGGCTGCAAAGCGAGTGCTTAACTCCCTGAGCCATCCTGGCTTCCCCGCAAGGCTTAAAGTGTGCACTATCTTTAGTCAGAAGCTATTTTATTAAGAAAATAGTATGTGATTTTTTTAAAAGGAGGTTTAAAGATTTTCTTCTTCTTTATTCTAGTAAAACTTGCTAGTATTTTTGTAGTGATTATTTTTATTGGTTTTTTTGTTGTTTGTTTTTGAGATTATGAGGAAGACTTTTGAGAACTATCTTTTTAAGAGTCCTTTTTTTTATTGTTTTTGACAGAGAGAGAGAGAGAGAGAGAGAGAGAGAGAGAGAGAGAGAGAGAACTGAACTAGGGGAGCTCCCAGTTCAGCATATGGGTCCGCACGGGCCGGGGCCGGGATTCGATCCTCGGTCCCCGGCGCTGCAAAGTGAGCGCTTAACCCACTGACCCATCCCGACTTCCCCGAGAACTATCTTTATCTGCCATGTTTTTTGAGTCCTCAGGCCTTTCTTTTTCCATCACTAACAACGGGGGCACTGCTACTGGTATGTAAATATCCTACACTTGAGTATCAGTGGCACCTACTTAAAGGAAAAAAAATTCAGTGTACAAAAGCAGTCCAAAATATTTGTTTCATCCTTTTAAAAATAATTTTTTTTAAAGTTATGTTTCATCCTTTTTAATGACCAAAAATTTCAAAGCTAAACAAAATATGGTAACTGAAGAAATTACACTTTTCAAGTATCTTAAATAATGTAGAATGAATTCTGAAAAACAGGGATACATTTTAAATAAGAATGCAAACAAGAAAATAATGGCAAACATTTCATAAACTACATTACCATATTTGTGTGATAATTAAAATCAAATATACTATGTGTTTCTTTTTGCTGAGGTGGTATTTTTGAAATATAATGGAGCATCCCTTATAATGCTATTTTCTAGAAGAGAGCACATTCAGCCACAAGCTCTGGAATGAGGCAATTAGCTATGTGGTTAAACCAGGAGATCTGTTACTGAGATGTCAAATATCCACTGTAGCTATCTCTTGTTTAAAATTCAAATAATTTGTCAGTTTTTCCTTTGACTTTCCATAGAGATCTGTACCTATGATGCAATGAAGACTTTATGTGCAAATTTGAAAGAAATCAGGCCTTAAAAGTTCTAGCAAATGTGCACATAAATACCATTCCTAAGTATAAGGATTAATTTTCATGTTGTATGAATTATCCAGGTAGCCTCCTTCTTCCTTTGCTGTGTTTTGAATGAATGGGTCATTTTGTAGTTCTCAAACGTATTTCCTTAAGGGTTTGGTGAATCCTTGGAGTTTGAAGACAGAAGAATTTTACCATCAATTAAGAAGAAAAGAAAAAAATTGTAGGAGCCTGACTCTGGCTTTCAGTTGTCTGTCTAGTTCATCTCTGCCTTCCTTTCTATTGATTTAAATAAAGACAAAGATAGATTTACTTTGACCAAATAACAGAAATGTTAGGGTCATTTTTTTTGGGGGGGGGTAGATTTCTGAATATCTATATTATTATTTCTTGGATCAATAGTCTAATACGATCATTTCATGGGAATGTTAGCAGACATCATACACAAATATGGTTCCATCTTCAAAAAGCTGGGATACGGGGGGTTAAATTGAATCAGATGTCTTTATTACCGAACTTTTTAGAAATATATGTGATAATGTCTATTGAAAGGAATATGCATAAAGAATTTCTTAAAGATTAACTTAACCATGGGCTCCTTTTTAATGGAATCTTTATTAACCTCTCACAGATTTGGAAAATGCTGCCTTGTTTTTGGTTTTCTTTAAAATAAAGCAATAACACTATAAAACCTCAATTAATTATTTGAAATATAAACTACTGATTGAGTCAACTTCAAATGTATAAATTTTATAGTTGAAGACTATATTAAAAAACAATTTGTACATGCCAAACTGCAGATCAGCTCATTGGTAAATTGGTAGATAGAATGTACCTAAAGCATAGTTTGACATAAAGTTTACAAAGGAAGCTTCAAATAAAAAGCAAATGTTGTGTGTATGTATGTATTTCATACGATGCTTTGTGAAAAGTAGTATCTATGTACTAAAAATGCATTAATCCATCTGTCCATGACTTATAATCAGTAAAATGAACCAAAAAGCACAAATGGAAAAACATTTCCTGTTTATAGTTTGGGAGTTTTAAATGAGTTAAATACCTTAAGTGGGGAGAAAGTAAAAAAATGTTTTACAAACTTCACAAATCATTTTTATTTTATATGTATAGATAGCATTTTTGTTTTAAGCCAGGTGGATTTGCTAATAATTCTGTTCAAAATATTGGCTTAGAAGGTGAATTCTTTTAGATCAAATGAAGTTTTGATTTTTTTTTAATATTTAAACAAATGCTTACATGTAGTAGTCACATATATGTAAAACAAATGTTCTTCATAAAACACTAAAGCTAGATTTTGTTTATGGACCTTTTAAAATACTTTTAATACTGTTGTAATTTGATATTTTAGTAATAAAAGACAAGTCAGTTTTGCCCTAAGTATTCTGTGACTATATAGAAAACATAACTAGTTTTAAATAAAATCTTTTTAGATGTGTTAGAAAAGAAATAATGTCCATCAAAAAAATCATCTGATTCTGGAGATGGATGGTGGTGATAGTTGCTCAACAATGTGAATATACTTAATGCCACTGAATTGTACACTTAAAATGATTAAAATGACCCAATAAACATAACAAAAATAAATAAATAAAATAGCAAATGTTATGGTTGTATATTTTACTACAATTTAAAAGTATCTGATTATAAAAGTAAATTTTTATTATAGAAGATTCAGAACAGTTAAAAACTCAAGAAAGGGAAGCTGGGATGACTCAGTGGGATAGGTGCTCACTTCGCAGCCCTGGGACCAAGGATGGAATCTGGGGACCAAGGATGGAATCTGGGACCCGGCTTACACGGACCCATATGCTGAACTGGGGTGCGCTTTCCATGCAGGAGGCCCTCAGCCTAGTTCCCACACTGCATGGCCCCCGTCCACATGTGTGGAACAAAACCATGTTAAAAACTGATGACATACAACTATGGAGACCAGTCTGGGCCCTCCCCCTTCTTTCTCTGTCTCTCTCTGTCTGTCAAAAACAATAAAACCTTAAAAAAAAACCAAAAAAACAAACCATAACTCAAGAAAGATAACAATGTGAACAATATGTTGTATCTAGACTTCACTGTCAATTTTACTTGTTTTAGTAATTTTACATATATTTTATACATTTAAAATACTCTTTCAAGGTTTAAAAAAAAAGATACAGAGTTCATTAGGCTAGCTTTCAACTTATATTTTACACTTACATTTACTCCACAGTAAATAGTTATAGTAATAATATCAAGTATAATAAAACTGTCACTTGAAGCTCATTATTTTTACTTCGTTTTATATTTGAATAAAATAAAAGTAAACATGTATTTTGCTTTATTCTAACAAAAAAGAATATATATTAAGGCATTTTTAACTTTACGCAGTGTAGTTATGATTTAATGAAATTAAATGACTGTTTTATTCAAAAGTAATAATTATTATAAACAGGGTAAAAGGTACAGTTTGACTTTGCACTTCTTTACTCAAAATATTGGTGACACAGTAGAGGTAGTGTAAGTCTCCTTGATGCCTTCAAATATCAAACACTGTATTCATCATTTTCAGTCACCAGGGACTAAAGCAGGATTGGTTCATTTTATGATGCTTGTGCTTTTGAGCAAGACAGTCTCATTTTCACTCAAGATTAAGACTGAGAGAGGAATATTGTAGTTTTTTAATTTCTAAAATTAATATTGTTTAGCCTTTATACTATGGTTTTGAAATCACTAGTTTCCTAATATGCTGTGTTGCTTTAGGCATTCCAAGGTGCCGGGAAATAATAATTGTATCAAAAAGGAAAAAAGAAGGAAAAAAGGAGTTGTACTAACTATATAGCCATCTCATGTGTCACTTCTTGAGAAATAAAATAAGATTCTGATTTGTATAAGTATCTACACGAATAATAGCCAATCTTTCCCAAAATGCTATAGACAAATTATTTTGATGAAAAAATACATTTTAAGGCCCATTTATGCTTGGTCACAGTTTTCTTCAAGCACAATAAAATTTCTATCAGAATCGACTGAACTGGGAATACAAAATCAATGGCAGTTACAAACATCTCAAAATTTTCAATTACCATCTCACTTAAACCAATTGGTCTTTGTATTAGTGTTTAAGTCAACATAAATTATCTTCAGATGTAAAACTACAACACGTACCCAGCAGGCTAACCTTGATATTAAATATCTTGAAGCAGCTAGATTTAAAGTAAGTGATGGTTAGCAAAATCAATTAAAGAACTTTTGAAAGATGAGGAATTTTTTTGCGTGTTTAGATTTTAGGCTTTTTAAAAAAATTATTTTTTTATGGGTCTAGACTCGCTGCATGTAAATAAACCTCTCTCCATCTGCTGCATAAAAACAGGGCTGCTTAATGTGACAGTGGTTATTTCCAATATTGTAAGAACATATTAATATAATGTAGCAAAAAGGAAACAGAAGTCTCCACATTCATAAAGATGGTAAAAAGATTAGTTTCTATGTGTTGCTGGTAGTTATTAATCCTGAGGTAGTTCCAGAATCTACCTAGCATTTTTTTTTATTGTTTTTGACAGAGAGAGAGAGAGAGAGATACAGAGACAGAGACAGAGAGAAGGGGGAGGGCCCAGAACAGTCTCCATAGTTGCACATCATTGGTTTTTCCACATAGTTTCATTCCACAGGTGGGCGGGGCTGCACAGGGCAGGGACTGGGCCGGGGTCTCACCCCGGTGAGAACTGAACTGGGGGTACTCCCCAGCTCAGCATATGGGTCCGCACAGGCCGGGGCCAAGGCTGGGATTTGATCCTCGGTCCCTGGGGCTGCAAAGTGAGCGTTTAACCCACTGAGCCATCCCGGCTTCCCTAGCATTTTTTTAAACAATACTTTTCAGATCATTTATTCGTTTATTTGGGATTTAGGCACTTATTCACTTATTATCACCTAAGGCATGTTTTTGTGCCATACACTATTTCAGGTACTGAGAATAAAACAGTGGGCAAACCAGACAAAATCCTTTTCTTTAAGAAGTTCATAATATAGCTGGGAAAGACAGCTTTGAAGAAGTTATTACAAATGTGTTTAGGATAAATTGTGATTGAGAAATGCCAGTGCTTTAGAATAATTTATCAATTCTATTTTATGGGCACTTGAGAAGTTTCTACTTTGGGCTTTAAGATTTATTACTTTTATACTTAAAAATGGCTTTAAAAACCAGAAATACCAACCAAATCTAGTTTTCAAATGAACAGCCTTTTAATTGGCAAATGATTTACTACGCTAATTACTCCACAGTTTTCTACTTTCTTATGTACTCCCCGCCCCCCAACAAGTTCTGATTTATCAGAAATCTGCAGATTTGGGTATGTCTAACCATGTTATTTTTATTTTCAACCCTTTTTCTTCAAACAAAAGCACTTTGATTTATCTGGTTTGGAATTTTCATTCCCTCTTTAAAAAAAAAATTTATTATTAAATTTATTGGAGGTGATACTGGTCAGTAAAATTATATAGGTTTCACGTGTACAATTCTATAATACATCATTTATGTGTTCCTTCCCTCATAATGTGGTTGTCACCTTACAACAGAAGCAACCAGCTCACTCTTTTTCCAACCTCAGCACACTTAAAAACCTGTCAGAAAACATTCTGAAAAGCTTTCCCAGAGGTCACATATTGGGCAACTCCTGCTGTCTGTAATAAAGAAACCAAAAGCTCACATAAAAAACCTCAGAGCCACAAAACTCCTCTCACCTCAGTAATTAATGTAATTTAGGCAGATTTTATGAAGCAAGCTAGTGCCTTAAAACTGTTTTTGTCATAAGTGAGTATAATCACCTCCACAGCTATCATCATTTCCCACTGTCTGTGCGAAGCGCTTTGCTGCAGGATCCCACATCAAGAAAAGAGTGAATGGATGAAGAATTGAGAATTAAAGTATGGATGTTAATGAGATAGCATGGGGTGAGTGAAGCGATAAAGTGTAAAAAATGCAAAGTAAGGACTGCCTTCACAGCCTTTATTGGAGAATCTTCATAGTAGGATCCTAAGCAAATTATTAAAATGTAATTTAAGTGTATTAAATAAATACTTGTCAAAGATATCTCTTTAAAGAAAAACCTACTTCTCTTTTATTTTTGTTCCACAGTCTTGTAGACTTATATTGTTCTGCAGTTTAATGTGTCTGTCTGGGCTCCATTATAGTATTAAAATTTATATATCTAGCATCTAGCATATAATGATCAATATATGTTTGATGAATAAAATAATAAATTAATTAAAAGAGAAAATAATTTTTGAAAAAGAGAAATGTGGGAGAGGAAAGAAAACCCATTGCATACATAAGGTGTTACTACTGTTCTAAATTCGATTGCAGACCTTCTCCAACGTCTGCAAGCTTGAATGGTGGAAACAACATTCTGATGAAATCCTGGAAGAGATGGAGAAAAGTTTTGCCCTTAAACAGTTGTTTGTCAGCAAGACTGCACTCATTTGCATAGGTCTACCTCTGAATACTGATTTTTGTTGTTGTTGTTATTAAATTTATTGCAGTGATACTGGTAAATGAAACCTACATAGGGTCCAAGTGTACACTTCTACATCACATTGTCTATGTCTTACATTGTGTGCTCACCACCCAGAGTCAGCTCTCCTTTCATCATCATATATTTGATGCCCAATTGTGATTAATTTGAATTTGGAGATTATGTGCCTACAAGTGGAATTGATCTTTGTAAGCTGAGTATAACTGCGATTGTAACAAGTAGAAAATTGAATATTAAAGCTATATACTGGGATGGGTTAATTCAGCTTACTCTTGAGGACTATGACTTCTTCACCCTCTGAATACTTTGTATTAAACTCCTAATGGCTATTAAAATTTAAGCTATTAATGTGAGGTGGACTTGTACATCTGTAAACTGTCTAATTGTTACCAACCAATGTAACTTCATCAAATTTAACAATAAATTAAAAAAAA
This sequence comes from Craseonycteris thonglongyai, assembly GCA_004027555.1. Lineage (NCBI taxonomy): Eukaryota > Metazoa > Chordata > Mammalia > Chiroptera > Craseonycteridae > Craseonycteris > Craseonycteris thonglongyai. Next base: position 40,773 of record PVKE010006790.1, read on the forward strand.
AAAAAAAAAAATTTAAGCTGTTAAAATGAAGACAACATTTTACAGAGTTCAGCAGCTCTCAGCACAGGAAATAATTTGTTACATGTCATTTACTACATGCAGCTTTAAAAAAGTAACATGGCAGAACATTCTCCATAATTCTTATTGTAATTATTATTACAAAACCAACATTTTGTTATTATGTAATTAAAAATGAACTTGAATTCCATTTTAACTTAAAAGCACTGATTCCTCACAAAATTAATAGTCATGGAAGAAAATGAGTATAGGAAGAAGTCACTGAAATTTAAAATATTAAAATTATAGTCATTGATAATTAGAAACCACTAAATCAATAAATTGTTTTGTTTATTGTCATGTTAAGCATTTAAATTACCTTTATAAAACATTCTTCACAATCTGTGCTTGAGTAACTGCTACTGTATATTTGATTAATATGTAAATAAGATACATACAGATATTTTCATTGTGATTACTAACATAATTTCTTTCACTTTTTTCAATTCTGTATTTAAGGTTAGCAGAGCCTCAGGCATTGTTCAGGTAGGAAAGTGATAAACTGACATTAGAATTTCAAGGAGGAAGAAAAACATATCACTAAAAGCATCCCAAAACAACTAAGGGTTTTCAGCCCTTGCAGATCTAACTGATCAAGGTGCTATAACAAAGCAGTTCTATGTGATTAATATGTTCTATTGTAACACATTCCACTCCTCTATAATTTTTAAGCCTCTCTAACTCTGAGTTTCCTATTCCTTAAAAGGTGGTTTCTAACATTGTTCTTTTTTTTTTTTTTAAAGATTTATTTTATTGATTTTTGACAGAGAGAAACAGAGACAGAGAGACAGAGAGAAGGGGGAGGGCCCAGAGCAGTCTCCACAGGTGACATTAGTGTTCCATACAGTTTCACTCCACAGGCGGGCACAGGGCTGCGCAGGGCATGTGGGTCCGCATGGGCCGGGGTCGGGACTCGATCCTCGGTCCCTGGGGCTTCAAAGCGAGCGCTTAACCCGCTGAGCCATCCCAGCTTTTACACTGTTGTTTCTTTTAAAGCTAATAATTAATAGTAAGAGAAAATTGGTAGCCTGTTGAGTTTCAACAAAAGTTTAGTCTTTTGTTAAGACCTAGAAAAACAGTATTTTTATTTGATTAAAAATAATATACTCAGCTATGTGAAAACTTGTCCTACATTTGTTAAATGCTTTCAATTGACCTAATATCTTAGAATAGTAAAAGATTAGTACCTTTCACTTTTAATTAATCTATTGGATCCAGATTTAGCTTTCAGATACTATGATCACATCATCATATATAGGGTGAAAATGACATTTTCTCAACTATGAAGATGCAACTTTCAACAAAATATATTTAGCTGTCAAAGATCTGAAAGCTGTCCACTAGTTGAGACATGATGCTATTTTGACTGCTTACTAAGTGACGTTTTGGCTATACAAGTATACACACTTATAAAAGCATTCACTATATCGTATTATTTAAAAAGATGTTATCTTGAATAATTACTATCCCTGAACTGTATTTAGTGGTATTTTTCTTTAGCATCAATAAAATTTTATTCATAGCATGAGAAAAGAATGGAACTTTTTCATGTTTTCAGCATGTTTCTTTTTCTTTTTTGCTCATCACAGAGTTGTGAACAATTATTGAGAAAACACTATTATTTCCTTTCATCTGGAAAACTTGGTTCATTCCTGAAAACTTCTACTTCCACCTACTTTCTGAAGGAGAGCATGAAGTTACGTATGAACCCACTGTTAGGTATTATGGGCTCTAAAGGACTATAATCAGACTACTGAAGCGTCTCTGTTGGTCAATTAGTACTTAGGATAATATAGTAACTTCTTAAATGTTATCCAATGACCTTTTCATTTTTAATCATGTTACTCCCCTCTCTTTACTCCACCCCGACTCCCACACCCTGCTGCTGCTTGGCCTATTCTTAATTCAGGAATAAAGCTGAAATTATTGATAGGGATGCCAGTAAGTACAGGGAAGCTTAGCTTCAAGTTTGAAAGTAGATTTTGTTTTTAAATCCAAAACTTGTAAGCCAGGTTACAAAAGGTTAAAAGGTTTTCTGAGAACTTCCAAAACTGAGTTTTTACATAAGGAAAAACAAATTAAGAGGATTAACTGTATTATAATTCTAAAGAGAATAATAATTCCAGATACTCTGCACAGAAAATTCCATTACTTTCTGGTTATAGAATGGTTGAAGTACTAAAGAGTGATTCAGAGTGGACGAGCCTAGAGTGAGGGTGCTGTTTGGGTCCTGAGGAGTGATCAGGTTTCTACCATTCTTCCTGGCTCTCCCATTAGAGGTGGAATAAGACAGAACTCTCAGAACAACTAAAGAATAATTTCTAAACTTTCATGCTTGTGCATGTGTGGGGGAATAGCCTGCAAAAAACCACTAGACTTTCAGAAACTCTTGTTTAGGACAAAGTGCTGTGTCCACCAGGGCACTGTAGGAATGGGAAGCTGAATAAAGTATAAGGAAACTTTCCCCAGCTAACCGGTCCGAGGGCAGTTTCTACAAGGCTCCACACACTCCAGGGTAGGGCAGAGAAAGCAACCAAGAGTTTCGAGCTGCCCCAAATAGTTTGGAAGTGCTGAGGAGATTGCAGGACTGAAACTGACATGGTAGGTATGTGTAGATTTCTTATGACCACAGAGAACTGCAAACCTCTGCAACGCCTCACACAGCTTTCCTACTGACTAAGTGGATGTAGTGAGGTCAAACCGGAGGCCCAGTAATCAAGCCCATGAAACACCTCTGGAAGGACAGCAAGAGTGACAACACTTCCTCCTGAATTCAAATGCCAACTTGATTAAGAAGGGAGGAGAGGAATAGACAGGAGCAGAAAATTTCATATACTAATTAGTCAAAAGAATTGCTTTAAATGAGATGTGATGAAATATCTTTTTAGAAAGGTTAAATATTTTATACTATGATTTGGAATGGCAGCCTATAATTAGAAAGAAGTAAGTTTAGAAAATAAAATTACTTTTTAATTGCACACCTAAGATTGAGATTGGCCAATTTATACTTCTTATGCTAGAAAATGTTGAATTATAATAGCATCATAATCCCCAAAGAAATTAAATTCTTGATCTATAAAACCTGTACTGCATGTATAATACTGTCAAATCCTCCTTTTTCTACAACATTACCCTTAAAGGATAAAAAATATTATACTATGCTATCATTCATGTGTCTCTGTTTACTGACCATATAAAACAGTGTATGCAGCATATACATTCCCTCTATAACTACATTAAGAAAAATTTAGCTTTCATGTAAATGACCTAAGATTTTCTGCCACCTTTTTTTTTAAGTTTTTTTTTTTTAATCATTTTTGACAGACAGAAAGAAAGAGAGAAAGAGAGAGACAGAGAGAAGAAGAGGACCCAGAACAGTCTCCACAGTTGTACGTCATTAGTTTTTGATATAGTTTCACTCCACAGGTGGGCGCAGGGCTGCAAAGGACAGGAACCAGGCTGGGGGCTTCCCACATAGAAGGCACATCCCAGCTAGGGGGCCTCCTACGTGGGAAGCATGCCTGGGGCGGGAGCTGAAACAGGAACCTCCCACATGGGAAGCTCACCCTGGTGACAACTGAACTGGGGGGGGGCACCCAAGTTTTGCATATGGGTCTGGCACGGGCCAGGGCTGAGATTTGATTCTCAGACCTAGGGGCTGCAAGATGAGTACTCAACACACTGAGCCATCCCAGCATCCCTGCTATTCTGACATTTCTTAAATGTTTTTACATTTGAAGCCTTCAGTTCTCAGCAGGAGATGCAGTTTCCTGAACTGTCCTCAGGACCAAGGAAAAACAGTGAGTCAAAAACTAGAAAGAAGGGGAAGCTGAGATGGCTCAGCGGGTTAAGTGCTCACTTTGCAGCCCCGGAACCCAAGGATTGACTCCCAGCCCCAGGCCAGGCGAACCCATATGCTGAACTGGGGTGTACCCCTAGTTCAGTTCTTGCTGGGGCCCATGCGGAAGGCTCCCAGCCCAGTTCCTGCCTTGTGCAGCCCCACGTCCACCTGTGGAGTGAAACTATATGAAAAACTAATGCGGTCAACTATGGAGACTGCTCTGGGCCTTCCCCATCCTCTCTCACTCTCTCTGTCAAAACGCAATAAAAATAAATCTTAAAAAAAAAAAAGAAAGAATATTAGAAAACAGGATGGTTCACTACCAGTGTAATCAGATAATTAAGAGTTTAAGCCAGACAGGCAGCTACAATGCAAGAAAAGAGTCACTGGTAACAAATATATCTTGGTTGTGAAGTAGGCAAATCTTTCACGCTTGTTCAAAAACAAATCGGTGTTGCACAGACCAAATCCGCAGTTAGGTACTGGTAAATGAAAGAGGGATTCAATGCTAGGACTGAGGCCACAGCCCGATGTCAGCCTATGGTGATATGTTCTGACACTAATTGCGGACAAATTCCTCACTTTTATATGTTCCCTGAAAGTATCTCCAGAATTCACCTTTGTTGATTATTTCACCTCTTCTTATGCCCAAGTATGTTCCTTGACTTCACCTCATTTTTGTTTTTAATAGCCACCCTCCCACCCAGCCACCCAAGTTTTCCTTTACTCCTCATTTGTTTCCTTTACTGTGTAAAAATTTTGCCTGAGATTATTCTCCTCTTTCAGTAAACCTCATGTAAATTTCAAGTAGCTTTGGGAACTATATCCGTTGGTGGACAAATAAACATTAAGTCTCTGTTATCAATCAGGATAGGCTAATTATGCTACATAACAAACAACACCAATATTTCAGTAATTTAACACAACAAAAGTTTATTTCCCACTACACATATACTTTGGGTGATTCTCCTGGTCTACAGACTTCCATGTGGATACTTGAGTAATCCAGGTTGCTTTGATTTTATGGTCAAGGTTGTCACAGGAGGGAACAAGAAAATGGGAGGTTTCAAATTGACAATTAAATGCTTTGACTGGCCCAAATACCATTGGCCAGAAATTTTCTATTTGTCTTGCTCAACAGTAAGGAGGAGGGAAATATGTGTATAATCCTTCCACTGGCCAGTAGGAATGGAGAACCAGAATAAATAAATACTAATTCACCAACACACTTTGCTTGGGCATGAAAAGTTTATGTGCTGATTACTGACTTCTGAAAAGAAAGAACTTGTAATAATGTTTGTTACCCTAAATAATTTTTTACTTAACTGTTGTCTGATCACTTAAGACTTTCTAAAGGGTAAGTTATTATTTACTAAGTAATGAGAACACCAGTCCCTTTAGTGTGTGTATGTGTATAAATGTGTATGTATATGTATATACACATACACATGAGTGAGATTTCAAGCATTAGAGCTCTCAATCAGCAGGTGTTCTTTTTAAAAAATATATCTATTGAATGGAGAGATAACTAAAAAGAACTAGAGAAACTGTAGGTACATCTCCTGTGAGAATCTGATTCTAGAGACTATCTTACTCTTAATGATTCCTAAACTTATATCATCTACTTTTAGGTAGAAATTCCTCATCCGAAATTGCTGCATCTTCAAAGACAGAGGAAATCTACTTTAAAAAGAAGAAAATTCATGGCAGGACCACTTCAAAAAATATTTATCTACTCCAGGTAGCCTTTTGTTGTTCTGTTAGGGTTTTGAATTAGAGAGCAAGTAAGTGAGTGAGGTCTGTTAAAATGCCCATCTGGTAAAAAATATTGTAGTTACTCTGCCTTGCTCAAATGTCTCAGAGCAAAATAAATATAGTGAACTAAGTTTTTAAAAAGTAGTTTTGTGTACAAGTATGATGGTTCATAAAATTTATTAAGCCCGGTCAAAAAAAATTAGTGTAGAAACATCTAATGTTGTCACAATAGCCTACTTAACAAATCTCTTTAAAAGAACTGGTAAAAATGAGTTTTGAATAGCTCTATCAAAAATATATAAGTACCTCTGCAAAAAAATCTGATCTAATAGTAGAGACTTTTATCTTAGGACTTATTTGATATACTTTTCTACAACTACAAATTACAAAGTAATTTATTTAATTATAGGTTAAAGACAATAATAATTTTGCTTGTATCTCTTTTACTTAAAAAGTAGCTGTCAGAATATCACAAGAGAACTGGAAATAAGCCTTTATATACCTATATATTTGTCTCTGAGAAAAACAAAAAAGCACACCATACACTTGAAATTAATGTGCTGCAAATGAACTTGGATTGAGTGCTTTGCTTGTCAAGGTATGTTAACTTATTTATGATACATTGTATTACATTTACTCCTATTGTAACCCTGTGAGAATTGAGGCTCAGCTACATCCAATAAATTAATTGGCTGAGGCCAAAGTATTAGAAGCAAAATTTGAACCCTTTCCTCTACACTCTGCTGTTTCTGAGATTTATTGGGGTAGGAGTGCCAAAGACAAGTGGACTGATCAGGAAGGAGCCATGATCTGATCCCACTCTATAATACATCCAGCCCTCTTTTTAACTAATCAGCATCATAAGCCTTACACTTCTTTCAGAGTGCTCTCTTTGCTGCTTTTCATACACTCTGGGTAAATTATTACTTTTATGTTTTTGCTTGTGTTTCTTGTACTCTTTCAGAATGGTGGTGTTGCTAAGGGTAGTAGTAGAGTGCTGGTCCTGTCAGCTCTAGTGTAGCATCTGCTTTGAAAAGCACAGGCTTGGCAAGTTTTTAGAGAGTAGACTGATACAGGTTTGTATTAGGCAGTAGGTTTTGGAGAGATCGCCTAAGGTTCCTTAGGCCTGAGTCAGATATGAATAGGCTGGTATTAGTTAACTCATGTGTATAAGTTTCTTTTCTAAACAAATTACTATCTACTTGTTCTTCCTGTTGGAATTAAATGAAAAGTAACTTCTGAATAACTTCTCATTACCTCTAAAACTGGTATTTGCTGACTTTGGAAATAGCTTTGATGGTAACAAATAAAATGAACCTTGATCTACAAATTAAACACTTGCAACACTTTAAAAGCTACGTAATACCTGCAAAATGACATATTTTTATCTTTATGTATCTCTTAGCACAAAGATGTTTTTCTTTTTTTATATAACTAAGCATTTTAATTAAAAAAATTATACTTGCATCTTAAGGACGTTGAAAAAATTTGGAATTACAATGTTCTTAGAAGGGGAAAATCTGTGATGCATAAATAATGAAATTAATTATGAATTACATTTCTGAAATCTGAATGTAGGAACACATTCCGGAATCTTTAGGAATGTGGAGGAGACCTCTGAGATGCCACACAGCCAGCCCCCTCACTCAGTGTTAAATTAAGGTAACTTACTGGCTAAACATGCTAGTTTAATTGGTTTTCCTTATCAACCTTCAGTTTTTTCTGCAGGTTAGAAGAGGTATCCCCAACCAGAAAGGCCCTACAGTAATGAATTCTTGGAAAGTGCAACCTAAGCATTTGAAAAGCATTGGAAGGCATCATTATTATAGCAAAATCATGATTAATGTTCCAAAGTATGACCCTCAGTCACTCAAAAAAGTTGAACAAGTATGCTTAATTCACCCTCTAAAGAAAAAGAAGAGACTACTGTATTTTATAAAGATTTTTTTTAAGTCGTCAATGTTAAAAAAAAAAAAAAAATGCCTGAGTCCTTCCTTCCTCTATATGACAAAGATTAATTGCATTTTTACTGTGCCCAGGCCTATACTGAATGTTATGGATGCAAAGATGAATAAAACACGTTCTTTGTCCTCAAAGACTTTGCTATGTAGTGATTCAAATAAACATACAAGCAAATAACTCAGATTTAACATAATATTTTATTGGTTGTGTTCTAAATACTACTGAGAGCCAAGGAGAAAGAACGGGAAAGAACTACCAGGACCAGCGCTTCAGAATCATGGTGAATTTTCCAGTTAATACTTCATTTTCTGGTGGTATCAGATAAATGAGGTACGGCTATATTGGAAAGACTACTAGTTTGGAATTTCCCATGGTTATTCTTTTGGAATTTTAGCCTCTTTTGAATGAAAAGTAGTCTTTGAGAAAAAAATTAAGCTATTTTAAGTCTGAAGATGGGCTGTTTGTAAATTTTGTATGAACTAATTTGAACTCATCAAAAGAAATTTTGTTTTTGTAAGTTTAAGACATTGTTCGATATTCTTTATATAGCCATAGAATGACTGTATATAAAATCATCTATTTGAATGCCAGCAAAATAAGAGTACCATCTGCAGCACTTTATGCTGATTTAAATTTTTAAATAATTTGTTTCACCTTATTTCATTATACCATAGGTACTTATTCTCTTGAGGACAATTCCATGAAAAAGGCTCCTTAAAGTAAAATCACTTAAAACTAGGATCAAATGTTCAGAATAAATTGTAAAAAATTAAACTAAGAATTAGAAAAACAAGTTGAGTTTAATTTTAATTCATTTAAGAAAATGTAATATAATGAAACAGTGGTGTAATTAGTAAGATATTAAAAATTGAGCACTTTATGGACATAATTTTCCTATGCTTTAAGGTACATTATTAAGTCTTTCACTGCATAATTTATAACACATAATTTTTACAAAAATAATTAAAGTGCTTCACCCATTTTTTTAAGGACCGCTCTTAGTCCTTTGATAGTCAAATCATTCTGAAGAGCTTATTCTGCCACCATCCTTGTTGGTTTTCTCATTTATTAGTGGATTGGATTGTGATCACAGCAGTTCTTCATCACTGCTTTAATTCATTTCACAATCTTTTGAATAAACTCCAGTTTCACTTTATAAGTGAATTTAATTAGTCCAACATTCGAGTTAGGACTAATTTTGTAAGTGGTCACTTCATTAGTATTTTCATTTGGTGATGGTTTTTGCTACTCTATGTATTGTTTTTTAACTGTAGAAACTGTATGGATTAGTATTTCTTAACAGTTCATTTAATCCCTTTTAATTATATGTATTATCATGTATGGAACTTGCTTTATATATAAAAACCAGTTATATTTTAAAACGGTAACAATGATGATGATGGTGATGGCTGCCATTTGTGAGGCTCCTACTCTGTGGCTCTAAGAGGCAATTTTATCTAGTGACCCTTCACACAATCTGGTATTCAGCATAGTCACCCTGACTTCATGGATGAGGAATTTCATACACGGGATAAGCGTCTTAGAAGTTAAAGATAAGTCATTTTAATTTTCAAGTTTGTGTTCTCGACACTACATTATTTCTTTCTGTGGTGTAAAGAACTCATTCTGAGTGTACCCTTATAAATTAAAATATGGGAGTTTTGTTTCATTAAAATGTGCTCAGTCCACAGTTATACAAATAGATTTCTAGGTTTCCTATAATCTTGTAAAAATTATGTTTCTTCCTCTTTTCTGTTACTGAGAGATAGTCCACAAAATATCTCTCAGAGTCAAAACAAAATGGAGATGTGATATTAATAAAATGAGATTTTTAAAACAAACCTCATAAAAATATAGTGGTGTTTTAAGACAAAATGGGTTGACATCATGAAGTACACCTAATTTTAATAACTTATTACTTTCTTCTTTTTTTTAAGATTTATTTTATTGTTTTTGACAGAGACAGAGAGACAGAGAGAAGGGGGAGGGCCCAGAGCATTCTCTACAGTTGTACATAATCTGTTTTTGACATGGTTTCATTCCACACAGGTGGGCACGAGTCGCACAGGGTGGGAACTGGGCTGGGGGCCTCCCGCATGGGATGTACACCCCTTCAAGCCAGGAGCCGATGGGGCCGGTTTCTTGCAAGTTATTGTTTCGCATATGTATCATCCTATTTTGGGTACAACATGTCCCCAGTGACTGTTCTATTATCATTTCTGACTCAGCATGTCTCAAAACTACCAAACCTGCTGAGGCATTAAGCAGACTTCTGGATATACTCTTAGGAAGACGGAAGTTGTCATACTAAAGCAAGCCAGCCAGCCATCTCGTCTGGTTTTCTGCTTTGAAAAGTTCTGTCTTGCACTGGAGGCAGGCATTAAGGTCCTCTGAGTTGCCTTACTTGGGCAATAATGGACAGATGAGAGAAATTTCATTTTGATTGCATCCAGTGATTTTTTTTCCCTATGCTCTGGATCATGAGGACTGATCTGTACTTCTTACCTACTCAGTGTAATTGCAGGTATATTCATATTTACATAGGTCCCTAATCCCTAAAACCAAGCTTGTACACTGGGAATTTTAGATCAATTTTAGGTTGATTTTAGATAATTTGTTTTAAAAATCCTTTCCCTTTTTTGCAATAGGGTTACTGCCAGAACACAGGGGTCATAAAAACTCCCACTAAATCTAAGCCAAAATGGGAAAGGAAAAGACTCACATCAACACACCTTCATTGGACACACAGACTTGGGCAAGTCTACCACTACTGGCCATCTGACCCACAAATGTGGTGGGATCGACCAAAGCAGCATCAGAAAACTTGAGAAGGAGACTGCTGAGATGGGAAAGGGTTCCTTCAAGTAATGCCTGGGTCTTGGATAAATTGAAAGCTAAATATGAATGTGGTGTCACTATGGCTGTCTCCCTGTGGAAATTCAAGATTAGCAAGTATTATGTGATCGTCATTGATAACAGGACACACAGACTTTATAAAAAACATGACTAAAGGCCAACCTCAGCTTGACTGTTCTGTCCTGATTGCTACTGTTGATGCTGGTGAATTTGAAGAAGGTATCTCCAAGAATGGGCAGACTGTTAGTGAGCAGTCCCTTCTGGCTTGCATACACTGCGTGTGAAACAACTAATTATTAGTTAACAAAATGAACTTCACTGAGCCACCCTATAGCTAGAAGAGATACAAGGAAATAGTTAAGGAAATCAGCACCTACATTAAGAAAATTGGTTACAACCTTGACACAAAAGCACCTACAGGTATGCCAATTCCTGGTTGGAATGGTGACAACATGCTGGAGCCAAGTGCTAACACGCCTTGGGGTTCAAAGAATGAAAAGTCACCTATAAACACAGTAATGCCAGTGAAACCACACTGCTTACATGCTACCATCAACACATGCAACTGACAAGCCCTTGTGTTTGTTCCTCCAAGACACCTACAAAATTGGTGGTACTGGCACTGTACTTGTGGAGATTGGTATTTTCAAACCTGGTATGGTGGTCACCTTTGCTCCAGCCAACATTACAACTGAAAAAAAGTCTGTTGAAATGCACCATAAAGTTTTGAGTAAAGCTCCTCCTGAGTGCAATGTGGGCTTTGATATCTAGAATATGCCTGTCGAAACTGTTGTGGTGGCAACCTGGTTGACAGCAAAAAATGTCCCACCAATGGAAGCAACTGATTTCATGGCTCAGGTGATTATCCTGAGCCATCCAGGCCAAATCAGTGCTGGCTATACACTTGTGCTGGACTGTCAAACAGCTCACATTTTTGCAGTTTTGCTGAGGTGAAGAAGACTGATCACTATCCTGGAAATAATCTAGATAATGGCTCCAAATTTTTAAGTCTGGTGATGTTTCCATGATTGATATAGTTTCTGGTAAGCTCATGTGTGTTGCTAGCTTCTCTAAGTATCCTCTCCTGGGTCATTTTGCTATTTGTGACATGTGAATTTGTGACATGTGATAGTTGCTGTGGGTGCCATCAAAGAAGTGGAAGAGAAGGCTGCTGGAGCTGGCAAGGTCAACAAGTCAGCACAGGAAGCTCAGAAAGCCAAATGAGTATTATTCCCAATACCTGTCACCCCAGTCTTAATCAGTGGTGGAAGAACAGTCTCAGAATTGTCTCCGCTGGCCATTTCAGCTTAACAGCAAAAGATGGGTTAATGGTAGCAGTTATATCATAAAAGCTTCAGAAGGAAAAGAGAATGTTTTGTGGACCATTGTGTGTGTTTTAAACTAGTCATTTTTTAAAATCAGTACTTTTTAATGAAAACAACTTGACCAAAAGTCTGTCACAGAATTCTCAGACCCATTAAAACAAAGTTTAATTAGGAAAAAAAAAACACCTCTCAAATCTTAGTTTTTATCCGTTGCCTCTTTTACATACCAGTATCCTCCCTCGTGTGGAAAATAAAAAATATAAGCTCTTTCCCATTGTTAAAAACTGTATTAGAGCTATAAAAATTTTTCAGAAGTTCCATCAATTCAGTCATCAGAAAAACATTTATAATGTTTTCCATGTTTTGTTTTCCCATTTTTTTAACCAAAAGCAGGTT
>PVKE010006791.1:0-52972 GCA_004027555.1 Craseonycteris thonglongyai
GTATTTTAATAAAGCTGGAAAAAACAGAATGTTAAAATGATAAAAATAATATTCTTTTTTTTTTAAAGATTTATTTATTGTTTTTGACAGAGAGAGAGAGATACAGAGACAGAGGCAGAGAGAAGGGGGAGGGCCCAGAACAATCTCCATAGTTGCACATCATTGGTTTTTCCACATAGTTTCATTCCACAGGTGGGCGGCACTGCACAGGGCAGGAACTGGGCCTGGGTCTTACCCTGGTGAGAACTGAACTGGGGGAATGCCCCAGTTAAGCATATGGGTCTGCACAGGCCGGGGCTGGGATTCGATCCTAGGTCCCTGGGGCTGCAAAGTGAGCGTCTAACCCACTGAGCCATCCTGGCTTCCCCCTCCCCCCCAAAATAATATTCTTGGAAAGAGATAAGCTTGAGTTTGGTCTGGAGTGCAAGAGTGAAAGTGGGGGGCAGCGGTTCTAGGTTTTGCTATGGTTAGGAAGTGAGGCAGAGAGAGGCTTCCACAAAGGGTGTGTTGGTTTCAACATCTGCACCAGCACCGAGCAAGAGTGCTCGGCTTTCTGATAGGTTGGCCTAGACATGAGGCACAAGGGAAAGGAGAGTGTTGGGAATTAAATGCTGTCAGTGCTCAAACATGAAAAATAGTCAAACTCTTTATTATTGTATTCATAGACCTCATTTATGTATTTCAGCTGGCATATAGCATTCTATCATGTGAAAAAGATACAACTTATTTTTAAATTTCTCTATGGAAAGCCAATTAGGTGTCTCATACTTTTTATCATTAGAAAGAGTTCTGCAATGAACATCTCTGTACAGAATCTTTGCAAGAGTTTTTTCAGGAATACACCAGGATGAGGAATCACTGGGTCAGATGGTGTCCTGATCTTCAGGTGTCCTAGACGTTGCCAGATTGGTCTCCAAGGTGATTGTGTCAACTTGTACTTCTATGTCTTGAAGTGGTGGAGTTTGTACTTTGTTCCAATGTTGCTGGGAGGCCATTGGAGGGCTTAAGTGGGAGAATGATCTGATCTGATTAATAAGAAAGTGACTGCTTTGTGGGGACCTGGGGGTGGTGACTAAGAGTGAAAGCAGGGGGACAATTACAAGGCTATTGTAACAATCTGGGTGAGAGACAATAGTAGCTTGGATGGGAGTGGTACTGGTGGAGATGGTGTTAAATGGTGAAATTCAGGATATCTTGAACATAGAGTTCACAGAACTTGTTGATGGATGAGATATGGGCTATGACAGAAAAATTCCTAGTTTTTAGTCTCAATGAAATGGAGAAGATTGGACAACAAGGGGATTTGAGAGATCAAGAGTTGTTTGGCCATATTATGTTTGAAATGCCCATTAGGCATGTGAGTAGAAATGTGGAATGGGTAACTTGATGCATGCTAGGAGCTCAGGGGAGGGGGAGGGCCTGGAGAGCTACATTTAGGGTTCTATTTAAAGCCATAGGCATGGAAGAGATTATCTAGGTGTGTAGAGAGAGATGAGAAGAAATTTTCAGACTGAGCCCCGTGGAACTCTTAACAGCTAGATGCTGGGAAGGGGAAGAGACTCTAGTAAGGGAAACAGGTGGAAGCCAGTGAAAATGGAAATAAAACCAGGAGAATAGGGTAAGCCATGAGCTACACAGAAACAGCACTTTAAGAAGAAGGAAAAAATCACTGTGTCAAATGCTGCTGATAGATTAAGATGAGCTTTAAGAATAGACCAAGGTCATGTCAACTCTTTGGTTACTTTTTATCTTAATTGTAGTCCTCAGTATTTGTTAATATTGTTTTTTTTGGGGGGGGGGGCAATCAACGCCCACCCCGCAATGCCATTCCATTTAAAATGTATCATTAGACCTAGAATGAAAAAGACTAAAGAATTAGAAAGTGCTTGAAGCCTTGGATCTGATGGTAGCCATTGAACCTACCCCATAGTGGCATCCTCATGTTAAGCAGCTGCGTGTATTTGTAAAAAGCCCATCTGAATGCTCTAGAGGGCTTTTATATCATGAGTTAGAACAGCCTGGAAGATCTGATTGGCCCAATTTCACAAAGAGGGTTCCAATAGGTTTTAAAACCTTCTGTTTCATTTCCCTGTGCATTTGTTATTAGCTCAATAAATAATAAATAGAGGAATTACCCAGTCACTAATTTGTTGTTTTATCAAGCAGAGCTCATGTTTTAATAAATTGTGATTTTTTTTTCTGTATTATTGAACGTGTGCTATCCATATGCCTGTAATTCATACCTAAAGCTATTTTTGTTTTAGTATTTACTTCTTTACCGATACATATCTTCTTATCTGTAGCTTTTGCCAGGATGTTTGTTCATTTATTGCTTCTCGGGTCCCATTCTTGTGATATCTTCTAGTAACATCTTTGCTTTATTCCTGAATTATTGCATTAAAAATTAATACTTATTTTTCTCTGATCATAAGGGTGATAAATGATGCCCTTTTAAAGATTCCTAAATTTACTTTTTTATTTTATTTTTAGGCATAGTGTTCTTTTTGCTGCTGTCATGTTTTAGGTTAGTGTTGCCCTTTTTTATTTTTTTATTTTTTATTGTTTTTGACAGAGAGAGAGAGAGAGAGATACAGAGACAGAGAGAAGGGGGAGGGCCCAGAACAGTCTCCATAGTTGCACATTATTCATTTTTCCACATAGTTTTATTCCACAGGTGGGAGTGGGGCTGCACAGGGCTGGAACTGGGCCGGGGTCTTCACTCCGGTAAGAACTGAACTGGGGGCACTCCCCAGTTCAGCTTATGGTTCCACACGGGCCGGGGCTGGGATTCAATCCTCAGTCCCTGGGGTTGCAAAGTGAGTGCTTAACCCACTGAGCCATCCCGGCTTCCCCAGTGTTGCCCTTTTTAATAACTATATATTCAGAAAATGTTGGGTTAAGCTATAAGTAATTTTTGATAGTTGACTACAGAAATGGCAATTTCAAACAGTTCAACCTAATACTTTTGTTTGCCTTAGTAATATTTCTTAACATGTACTCAGCCTGTGTAAATTTCTGGCTTTTAGTTGTCATAGATTAATTTGACTAGAGCTTAGATAGTTTGCTGAAATCTGACCATATGTGCTCTCTTTTTGACTTGCTCACCCCGTCCTTTAACTTTTCACAATCATAGGCCACAGATTGTACGTTAGCCTTTCTTGCTTGATGTTCTGAAATGACTAAAACCTGCATAGACATAGCAATGAAACTTTACTTTTAGAAGAATTGTATTTGGATATGAATGTTGAAAGTGCTTTAGTTTATAACCCTGTGGGTATTTGCAGGTTGTTTTTCATTTATTAAAGCTGCTGCAGGTCTTGGCCTGGGTGAAGGCACCTTGTTCAGCTGGTCTTCTTATAACCTTCCCCTTCTGTCCCCTTTTCCTTCTCCCCAGTCTCCTCTGCTGGCCCCTTAGTTCAAGTTCCTCGTCTTCTTCCAGGCGTAGACGATTACAGTAATGCCAATAATAGTGTCTTCTATTTATGGACAATATTGTGCTCGATCCTGTGCTCATTTAATCTTTCCAAGAACCCTCTGGTCATAATAGGTGCTATTAACTATACCCGCTTAGACATGAGGCAGAACCGGTTACATAATTTGTAGGTGGGGCCCCTTGTTCAAAAAATTAAGAATTTCAGGAGAACAGCAGAGCATTAAACCTTCTATTAGTGATGCCTTCTGTAACCACACAGGTCACAGGTCAATGAAGCTTGCTCTAAAGTGAAAAATCTGAGGCAGGAGGGCAAGTGATGGTTTCACCTGATGATAATGAACTTGGCATGAAACCAAGGTCTGCAGAATCCCAAGGCTGACGGATCTAACTGCGCTACTGCACTGTAGTACCTCCTCATAGGTCTGCCTTCCTCTGGTCTTGTGCTACTCCATTCAACCAAAAGAGTGACCTTTCTATTAATATAATAAAACTGAAATCTGACCACATGACTCTCCTGTGGAAACCTCTTTTGTGCTACTGCCTTTGTATGAACTCCTTGGCACAGACCCCAAGACTCCAAGAGCATGTGGGAGCTGGCCTTGGCCAGTCCCCTGACCTGTCCCCAAGCTCTCCTGTCCTCATGTGTACCCTATATGTTTTGGTCACCCTGACCTGCTGGCAGATCTGGAGTATGCCATCCTCTTTCATGCTGTCTTGGTTTTTCATATGCCACCCCTTCCCCCAACATCCTCCCACCCCACCTGCCTAGCAAACTCATATTCATTCTTCAACATCCACTGCGATGATTTCTTTCTGTCCAGAGCTTCTTTGAATCACTCTAGCAGAGTTGGCACCATTCTCTTTGATGCTCTCACTATCATTTTTTTTTTTTTAGATTTATTTTATTGTTTGAGAGAAGGTGAGAGGGGAGAGAAGGGGAGAGAGAGAGAGAGAGAGAGAGAGAGAGAGAGAGAGAGAGAGAGAGAGAGAGAGAAAGAAGCGGGAGGGCCAGAGCAGTCTCCACAGTTGTACATCATTAGCTGTGACATGGTTTCATTCCATGTGGGGCTGCTTGGGGCAGAAACTGAACCAGGAGCCTCCCACATAGGAGGCAAGAATCTTTGCCACCAAGCGATCCTGGTAGTTACCAGTTGTGCTGCAGTTCAGCATACGGGTTTGCACGGGCCAGGGCTGAGATTCAATCCCTGGACCTTGGGATTGCAAGGCAAGAGCTTAACCTGCTGAGCTATCCAAGCATCCCCCTCACTGTCTTTTTTCATGCTGTTTAGGTGGCTATTGCAGCATGTGCAGTCATTGGTTTTTCATGTCTGTCTCCCTGACTAAACTGAGTCCTTCCTGGGCAGGAACTGTGTGTCTTACCTGGTTCGGTGTTCCCTGTGCCTACCCCAGGGCTTGACATACGGTAAGTGCTCAATCAGTGCTAACTGTGTTGACTTAAATTCAGGATTGGCCTCAGTTGGAATATGATGATAGTTTAATGGGAACAGGGGAAGAGCTGAGGGCACTGGCTATTGGTGACAAAGTATCACTGGATTGTCTGCCTAAAAAGATGAGGTTAGATGAGTATCTGTAGCAGTGTTTGTGCCCACCTGAGACCAAAGACGGGTATAAACACAAAGGTCCAGGCCTTTCACTACTGTGAGATTATTCCAGATCATGGCATATGAACTTGTCTGTGAAGAGATTGTTGGCAGCTCCTGTCCCTTGAGGTCACCATGGGGTAAGAGAACATACTGGTTGCTCAAATGTGGAAGAAAATGATTTTTCTTCTTTTCCCCCTTGAGGTAAATAGTTAAATACTTCAAAGAGAATTTCCACTTTATGCAATGATTTATATTAGTGCTTAAGCAGAAAATATAAAAGCAGCAGATTTACTATATAAACCAAAGTAATTAGCAGCCTAACCAGTTTTATAAAGATGATTATTTTTTTTTGTTTAGTAGGTGTATGATTTCCAGCTTCCCATTCTGCTGAGGCTACTGTATATGTGCACCCTGGTGACTTGAGCATCATCATAAGCCTGAGAGCATGCTGTCCACTGGTGGGGAAAAAGTAGTATCATTTCAGGGATGTTGGGATGGCTCAGTGGGTTAAGCACTCATCTTGCAGCCCCAGGATCCAAGGATCAAATCCTGGCCCCGGCCCATATGGACCCATATGCAGCCCCCTGCCCACCTGTGGAATGAAACTATGTAGAAAACTAATGACATGCAGCTATGGAAACTGCTCTGGGCCCTCCCCCTCCTCTCTCTCTCTGTGTAAAAAAAAAGTATTATTTCTCTTTAAAAGTCTTTTATATCAGTCCTATTGTGGTGCTTATCTCAGGAGTATTCCTTCCCTGTCTATCAGTTTCTTTCACAGAAAAGTATTATCTTGAGAAGGTGTTTATTCCTAAAATAGATCACTGCTTAGGGTCTCACAAGTCTGCAATTAAGGTGTTGCTGAAACTGTGTTGTTATCTAGAGGTTAAACTGGAGAAGGATCCACTTCCCAGTCATGTGGTTATTGGTAACATTTAGTTACTTGAGGTTATAGGACTGAGAGCTTTGGTTTTTCTTCTGGCTCTTGATCTGAGGTGTCCTCAGCTCATAGAGGCTACCTGCCATTTCTTGCCATTTAGAATTTAGAACTCTCCAACATAACCATTTATTTCCTCACACCCAAGGAGAGAGTTCCAAGAGTATATCTGCTAACAAGACCAAATCTTATATAATGTCATATGATAATGAGAGTGGCCTCATTACATTTGCTATGTTCTGTTGGTTAAAAGCAAGTCACAAGTCCTACCCACACTCAAGGGGAGGGGTTATACAAGGGTGTTAATACCAGAATGTGGGGATTATTGAGTATGGCCTTAGCATCTGTCTACCACAGTCTAATCCCCAATGATTCACATCCCTCTCACATGCAAAATACATTCACTCTTTTCCAAGGTCTCTAAGAGTCTAATCCCAATGTAGTATATATTCAACGTCCAGAATCCCATCATCCAAATCATGTTTGGGCGTAGAAGAGGTTCCTTGTTTTTTTTTTCTTTCCTCAATCTTTCAATCTATAAAGCTAATGTGACAAGTTATTGGGCCTGCCCATCTACCCCTAGCCCCAATATAAAATGTCAGGATAAGCATAGGGTAACAACTATAGACATTGCCACTCAAAAAGACGGGGGGAATGAGAGGTCAAAAAGAGCCACTTGGTTCATAGCAGTTCCAAATTCCAGCCAGGCAAATGTTGAGAGTTTCTTGATTTGGTTTCAAGGCTAGGGAATAATTATCTGTGGTTGTAACATAACAGGAAATATATATATATATATATATATATATATGTATATTTGGTCTCTGTCCCTGGTTTCTAACACAGAGCTCCTAAAACCCTTGTAATTTCCTGAATTATAGGGGTGTTAAGCATATCTTTTGTTCTAATATTTGGTCTTTGACCCTAGTTGCAGACACAAGAGCTTCTAAGACAAGCTTATTCGGCTTTGAATGAGGCCCAACACAAATTTGTAAACTTTCTTAAAAAATTCTGAGTTTTTTGCGATTTTTTTTCTAAGTTCACCTGCTACCATTAGTGTTAGTGTATTTTGTGTGTGGCCCAAGACAGTTCTTCTTTCAGTGTGGCCCAGGGAAGTCAAAAGGTTGGACACCCCTATTCTAAGACCTTTGGAATCTGTGGAGTAATAAGTGTCTTTGTGTATGTTAATCAATAACTGGTGACAGAGGCTCCTAGATAGGTCCAGGATGGGAGCTGGTCACAAAAAAGATCCAGGAAGGGTTATAGGGTAGGAACTTTTGGCCACATTCCCCTCTATTCTCTGGGGAGCATAGGTAGGCTGGAGATTGAGGGTTTTTTTTGCCAATGGTCAATGATTTAATCACCCATGCCTGTATAGTGAAACTTTCATCAAAACCCTAAACAGTGGGGTTTGGAGAGCTTCTGGGTTGGTGAATGAACCCTTGTACTGGGAGGATAGTGCTCCCCAAAATGTCACAGGGACAGATGCTTCTGCACTCAAGACCCTTCTGGACCTTGTCCTATATACATCTTCCCCTGGATGTTCATTTGTATCCTTTTTAATATCCTTTATAACAAACCAGTAGATGTATTAAGTAAAGTGTTTCCCTAAGTTCTGTGAGCTGTTATAGCAAATTATCTAAGGAGGGGTCATGGGAACTTCTGATTTGTAGCTAAGTCAGAAGTACCAGAGGTCTAGGACAAACAATTGGCATCTGAAGTGAGTCAGTCTTGTGTAGGGTGACCAGACGTCCCGCTTTTGGCGGGACAGTCCTGATTTTTAACAATTTGTCCCGTGTCCCACGGCGTTTTAAAAAAGTCCCGATTTTTGGAAAGAATGCACGACAAGCTAGGGAACAGCGGGAGATAGACCAAATTTTTAATCAAGAACCCCCTCCCTCCCCGGTCAATGGTGTCCCGCTTTACCAATGTTAAAATCTGGTCACCTTAGTGTAGGACTGAGCCTTAAGTTGTGGGGTCTAATGTTAACTCCAGGTAGAGTGTCTGAATTGAATTGGATTGCACCCAGTTACTGTCCAGAGAGTTGGAGAATTGGTTCTTGGTGTGGAATAACCTCACATACTTAGTGTCAGAAGTAGGAGTATCGAAATAGTTTTCTTTTAGTTGTTCTCAGCTCCACTCTTTGGGATCCTGGTTCTGCCCTTAGGTCATTCTTCCCTTTGCATAAAAGGTAGCGTATGTTTGTACCTGAATTTTACCAGCTTGCTTTCTGCTAATAGAATTTTGGGGGTCTCAGAGCTTTCTTTCATTTTGTAATTTTTTCCCTTTCAGTTTATTCTCTTAGTGTCTGCTGAAATACTTGTCTCAAGAACTCTGTGAGCCCTCCACAGATTTTACTTAGATTCATTCCATTATAACACACACACACACACACACACACTTTTTGAGATACATCCTTCTCCACCTGGGGCTCTACTAAGAGGGTTGAGGAAAAATTTTCTTAAGCTCCTACCAAGCTCTGCAGTTTGATTGAGAGCAACAGTTAGGCCCACTCTTAATCTCTTGAAAGGTAACTTTACGTGATTGAATACTCTGACCTTTTGATCTTTCTGAGATTTAAGTGAAAGGTTCTATAGCCACACCCTCAGCTTTTTCTATGGAGCAAGTTTTACTGAGAATGTTGGAAGTTATTTAGTTGTATTTGCTATTTGGAAAATCTGACACTTTGAAAAATCATCAAGTTCTGGTTCCTTTTTGTTGAACAATTATCCTCTTAGTTATCTCTCTCTAGCATTTTACTATAAAACAACAAGAAAAAACCAAACTGCACCTTTAATACTTTGCTTGGACATTTTCTTAGCTAGATAGCCATGTTCATTATCTACAAGTTTAGCTTCCCACATAACTGCAGGAGACAATTTAACTAAGTTTTCTGCCACTATATAACAAGAATCTGGGGAAGCTGGGATGGCTCAGTGGGTTAAGCGCTCACTTTGCAGGCCTGGGGACCGAGGATTGAGTCCTGGCCCTGTCCCGTGCGGACCCATATGCTGAACTGGGGAGTGCCCCTAGTTCGGTTCTCACCGGGGTGAGACCCTGGCCCAGTTCCTGCCTGGTGCAGCCCCGTGCCCACCTGTGGAATGAAACTGTATGGAAAAGCCAATGATGTGCAACTATGGAGACTGGTCTGGGTCCTCCCCTTTCTCTCTGTCTCTGTCTCTGCATCTCTCTCTGTCAAAAACAATAAAAAAATAAACCTTAAAAAAAAAAAAAAAAAAGAATCTGCCTTCCTTTATTTTCCAAGAACATGTTTCTCATTTCCTTCTGAGCTGTGACTAGCAGTATCCTCCAAGTTCAGACGTCTACTAATGGTCTAAGACAATTTAGAATTTCTTTATGATTCTCATCAAAAGTTTTTCAGCCTCTGCTCCTTACTTGATTCTGAGCCACTCCTACATTTTCAGGTATTTGTTATAGAAGCATCCTACTTCTAACTTCTTTATTAGTAGTAACAAAAAATTTTTTCTAACAAATTTTTTATTAGTTATCTATTGCTGTTGTGCTGTAAAGGATTAACTTAGCAGGTCTTGGTTGTCCAACCTTTGTACATTCCAAAGAAAAGTTTGGTCTTTTCCTGGCTTCTGGGATATAACTTCTAATTCCCTTCGATATCCTGCCTGCTAAGAGTATTTTTGTTTACCTGAGGCCTTGGGCCATGCCAGATAGTTTGTATTAATGATGTGATTTATGGTGGGGGCCTTGAGTTTACATGGTATGTGTTTGACCTCTGGAGGGTCTGGAGACTGAAGGTCAGCTACATAGGTCACTCATGCCCACATAACTGACTTCCACTAAAAACCCTGGATAGCAAGGCTTGAGTGAGTTTCCTTGTTGGCAATATTCTGTGGGAATTGTCACCCACCATTGCTGGGAGAATTAAGTGCTGTCCACATGACTCTAGTGGGAGAGGATAATTGGAAGCTTGCAACTGGTCTCTCTATAGTCTGCTCTGTGCATCTTTTTTCTATTACTGATTTTAATCTGTATCCTTTAACTGTAATAACCTTTAATCATGATTATAATGGCTCTGCTGAATTATGTAAGCAAATCATTGAACCCAAGACTGGTCTTGTGGACCCCTGAACACAGCTTTATATATTACCACAAACTTCATGACTTAGGGGATGCCAGGGTGGCTCAGTGGTTGAATGATCATTTTACAGCCCTGGAGTCTGAGGATCATATCCTGGCCCTGGCCTGTGTGGACCTATATGCTGAACTGGGGTGAGCCTCCAGTTTGGTTCTCACTGGGGCAACCTTCCCATGTGGGAGGCCCCTGGTTCAGCTCCTGACCCAGGGGTGCTTCTCAAGTAGGAGGCCCCCAGCAGGGGTGTGTGTGTGCCTCCCATGAGGGAGACCCCTGGCCCGATTCCTGCCCTGTGCTGCCCCAAACCCACCTGTGAAGTGAAACCATATTGAAAACTAATGTACAACTATGGAGAATGCTCTGGGCCCTCCCCTTTCTTTCTGCCTCTTTATCTCTCTGTCAAAAACAATAAAAACAAATCTTAAAAAAAAACTTCATGACTTAAAAGAAAACACACTTGTTATCTCACAAGGGTCTGGGCACAGATTAACTGGGTCTCATAGGCCTGAAATCAAGGGGTTGACTGGACTATGTTCTTATCTGGAGGCTTGACTGGGAAAGAATTGGCTTCCAGGTTCACTCAGATTGCGGGCAGAACTCATTTTCTGTTTGTCCTCAGTTTTTTGCTTGCTGTTGGCTAAAGGATGTCCCCAGGCCAAGGGCTTCTTGGCAAGAAAGCCATATGGGTCTCCCATCAGAGCTGATTATTTCTTCATAGCTAGCTAGGGAGAGAGTCTCTAGATGGAGTTTGATAGCAAGATGAAGTCTTATGTAATGCAATCATGGGAGTGACATTTTATTACCTTTGCCATATACTGTTGATTAGAAGCAGGTCACAGGTCTGCCAACAGTCAAGGGAAGGGAATTGTTCAAGGTATGATACCAGATGGTGTAGTCAGTCAATGGGTGCTCACCATACAGTGTGTCTAACATAACTCTTGCGAGGAGTTTCACTGTAAAGAGAAAGAAAAATAGGACATTAATTAGGTGGTGAAGTAAGGTCAAACTTTTTTTTTGTTTTGAGATGGGAAAAAATGTGTGCTAATGGGAATGATCCATTAGAGAGGAAATGATTGATGAAATTCTGCTTTTGGGTCAGCCATTAGAGTCTTTTCAATATTAAATGCAACAAAAATCTTGTTTTGTCTCTTATATATTAGAAAACATATAACTTATGAGTTCCACTTCCCCAAAATTAGAATAGGGAATGTAAATTTTAAGGTAAGTTCCAGAAAAGATGATTATTTTGGGTATGGGAGAAAAAAAATCTTAGAGCTTATATTTCTATTCTTTTTATGTTGCCGTTTAACAATTTTTATTTTGTATGTTTTATAATATACATAATATTTCAGTACAATATTATGAATAATTTATAAGTGAAATACACATACATTTGGAAAGCATGTTAAATTCTTTTCCAACCAGTAAAAAAGGTACTAAATAAAAAAAATAATTGCAAAGTGCCTTTCCGATCTTAAAAGTCTGTATTTGGGGAAAATGTTTTATTTTATTTAATTTCTTCACAGAGTGATTCGTGAAAGTGATCATTTAAAATTAGTTTTCTGCTCAGATTCTTGCAGTTATGAGACAATAACACTGGAGTGTGACAGATCACCTATGACTTCAGGATTCTATATGATTTCTAACCTTTTTCCCTTTTATAATTTTTAAGGTTTAAAAATTATTCTTGCAAAACACTTTTGCTAATGCAACACATATGGTAATGTTTGCATTTCAATACTTATCAATTTCCCTAAACCTAATACATAATCCTATTTTAGTAATAATAAATGTAACATATTACTCAAATTAATTTGCTTGACTTATATACTGATATTTTCTTGTATATGAGGGCACTTTCCTGGCTTATAAGTGAGCCTACTTAGAGAAAATTGGGGCCCAATAAACTAAAAACTGAAGCACCTTAATGAGGAGGAGTTTGGTACATTGTCTTTTATAATGTTCATGCTCACTGAAAGGATTCCAGGAAGACTTGGTGTTTTTGACCCAACCTCAGCGCCATTTTATTTGTCATTCTAAAACATAATCCAGGCCTCAGAACACCTTCCAGTGAATATTGTCACTGAGGTGCACATGGAGATGCCAGTGAGTTGTGTGGCAATGTATTTGTCTGGGGTGGCAACACACATTTTTCAGTCTCCTGCAATATGTTTCTCAATCATCAGCTTTTGACTGGTTTTGCCTACAGAAAGACCTTGGTGCAGTGCCCCCTGCTGGCGAGTGGCAGCTGAAAGTTGGCATCATGTCAGTGATGGACAGAGCGGGTCCCTTTGCTGACATGGAGCCGGAGGTGATGCTAAGCCTGCCAGGTCATTTTAGATCAGGTCATTAAAGGAACAGAAGGTCGAATCAATATAAAATGAGCCGATCACAGTGTTCTCTACATTTTTAGACACGTGATGATTTGCTATAGTTCATTTTGGATGTTAAAATATGAACACTTCACAAAAATGTTTGTATTTCAGTCTCTGTCTTAGTTCATTTAAGAAGCTACTTTGCCCTAATCTTCAGGAGCTGTATTCTTGGTCAGTCGGGAAATATAACTTGAGCCTTGGCAGAGAAGGTTTTAAACATAAAATATTTTAGGAATGTTCATTTTGTTAAACGATTAGAAAAGCCCTTTAAACAAAAAGTTGCTTTCTTTGTTATTTCAGTGCTATGAATGAGCATTCATTTATGCAAGTTTCTAAATGCTGATTATCATGTTCAAGGAGATTAATAAAAACTAAGGACCAGATTAGTGTTTAGATTATTTTAACTTTGGCCTCTAGTGAACGTTATTGTTAGATAATGAATAACTATAAAATTATTAATTTTGCTCCCCCCCCTCCCCAGTTCGGTTCCCGCCCCGTGCAGCCTCACACCCATCCATGTGGAATGATCCATGTCACAACTTATGATGTACAACTATGGAGACTGCGCTGGGCCCTCCCCTCTTCTCTTTCTTTCTCTCTCCTCCTCTCAAAAGATAAAATAAATCTTAAAAAATAAAAAATAAAATAAACATTACTTTTTCATAGCTCTGAAGACTGGGAAGTTTAAGATCAAGGTGCCAGATTCAGTGTTCGTAACAGTAGCTAACGTTGCTCTCCCTAAGATACCCTGTCACCTGGATGCTGTACACCCTGGCCTCCCCCATCTTCTTCAACCTTGCCCTTTACATAATGGCTCTGCATTTTTGGGAGTGAGCCCCACAGTTTACATTGCATTCCAGTGTGCACACATGCACATATATGCACACACTCACAGGCTTCTGGAAGCAACCCTTATTTTTATGTTTTCTAATATTTTTCTATTGCGTTCTGTTTATTCTATGCATTCCATTTAATTTTTAAAGTGCTGTTCAATACATTGTTATTCTAACTGTGAGACAATAGAAAATACATATTGGCCTCTGTCCCCGGTTCCTGGCCCGCAGCTCCTGAAACCCTTGTAATAAGAGCACTAGGAGCAACCCTTCTAATATTTGCTTTGACCTCAGGTTTGACACAGGGCTTCCTGAAACCCTTGTACACTCCTGAGTGATGGGAATGTCTTTTCTTCTAATGAGGAGACTGGGTGGGTTCCTGGGTGAGGCTAGTCACTGAAAAGACCAGCCATGATCTCCCACCACCATTGTCCAGAGAGGAGAGAGGGCTGGGCATAGACTTAATAATTAACCATGCCTACATGAGGAAGCCCCTATAAAATCCTAATGGGATGGGGTTTGGGGTGCATTCAGGTTAGTGAACACTCCACACTGGGAGGGTGATGCACTCTCACTCCACAGGGGCAGAAACTCCTGCACTTAGGACCCACCCAGACCTCACTCTGTATCTCTTCTTCTGGATGTTCATCTATTAATATATCCATCATCATATCCTTTAATAAACTGGTACATGTTAGTAAGTGTTTCCCTGAGTTCTGTGAGCTGTTCTAGCAAATAATAGAATGCAAGGGAAGGGGGTTGTGAGAACCTCCAGTTTGTAGCCAAATTGGACAGAAGCTGTGAATAGCCTAAGGACCTGCTGTAGTTGTGATTGGCAGCTGAAGTGAGGGGCAGGCTCGTGGGTTTGATCCCTTAACCTGTGGCATCTGACACTGTCTTAGTCAGAATTGAGTTACATTGTAGGACACCAGCTCTTGTTGCTGTAGGAACACCCTGCCCTCCCCTACAGTTGTGTCAGGAGTGGTCTATGAAACTGAAGGAGACATGGGAGAGAAGAACTCTAGGTTTTTCTATTAAGTGAACCAACCCACTGGTGGACCCTGACTCACAGTCTCAAAAATACTGCTGCAAGCCATCCCTTCTTTCTCTTATGTATTCCACTTTTTCCTTGAAACTGGATCCTTTTCTTTATCACTTAACCAGCTCAGATCTGTCTGGATATTTAAAGAATCCTGCACCGCCACATTCTGGAAAGCGTGGTCCTCACACATTGTTCCATGTCCCCTTCGCCCCCTCTCCTTGCCATCCAATCCTGTCTGCCTTTCCTCACCACCCTTGCACAGAAACAGCTCTTGCTCCGGTCACAGATGGCTCCCATGTTGTTAATTCTGGGGCAGATGTCCAGGCCTCTCCTTACAGATGCTCCAGCAACACCCAGATCACCTGTGTGCTGCTTTCCTTTGCTTCCTAGCATTCCCCGACCCTGGGGTTGGCCCCCTTTCTGGGGGGCCACACACTCACCTAGATGTAGACCATGTACTGAATGACACCCCTGCCCAAACCTCTGACCATCCCAGGATCTGATTCCTGGTCCTGCTTTGTAAACCCTTACAGCCGTGCTCCCCAGCTTTCTGTTTCTGAACACCCGTGGGTTCGTTACCTTGCCCACCCTACACCTGGGCCCTGGTTTTTCAGTTTATATTACTCTTTGGAATCTGTACATCTGAATGTTTTCCTCTGTGAGGAGACAGAGCCCTAGAAGCAGCCGCTTCCCCCCCCCCCCCCCCCCCCCCCCGTTCCCCCGCCCCCAGCCCACCCTCTTTTATTATCTTTGCTCCTTGGGTAGCACTGAGCTCTTCTCTAACATGTTTCCTCTTCTTTTATTGTGTGCTTGGTGCCATTTCCCAAATCTCATTCTAATTTTCCCTGGAGGGCGGCCTTCATTACTGCTGTTGATGAGCGCTGAGAAGGGAATGGAGGCGTGCAGTTTCCCGGTTTCTGTGCCATACTCTTAAAGTGAGCACTGTTAGTGGATGAGTCTACAGCTGCTTAAGGCCACAGGCTGTTTCTTAACTGCATTGCTCTTCTCAGGGGACTTCTGTGTTTATTCCTTGCTCTTTCTCTCCCGTTTCCTTTCTGATCCGGGAGGGTCCAAGACATGAAGGTTCTTGGAAGTCTAGATAATATCAGATGGCACGGGAAGTCATTTTATTATTTTAAATACAGAAAGTCTATTTAAATACTGTAAGAAAAAAAAAATCAGAAGGCTGTAAAAGGATTTCCTTTGTTTCTGTTCATGAAATGAATCCGTTTCCCCTTGCTCTCTGTTAGATTCCAATAGTCTGTTAATTTTCATGAATCTCAAAATGGAAATGCCCTTTAGAGATCCTCCAGCAGGCGTCCATCCCCGGAGAAGCTGAGCCTCAGGGTGGTTACGTGCCCCCGCTTGGACACATGCGTCATTCCTGGCGGAGTTCTGCCTAGGACCTGTGTCTTCTAAGGCAGGCCTTTTCTACCTTGCCTTTCATCTCTGTGTCTGTCATGCCTTTCCCCCTAGTCCTATAAATACCTAAGCATACATACACTCTCACATTCTCCTTTAATCATCTTTTTGGGAGATGGGGAATTGGCTTGCTTAGCGACATTTTTGGTAATATGACCTTGGCTTTAATGCATTTTAATTTTGTTATATTTATCCCTATGAAACATAATTTTTAACCAAAATTTTATTTAAAGTTATTTCACATCTATGGATTACGTATGTTTTCTTTTAATCAAAATGTGCTTACCAAAGAGCATTCAGATGACTTCTGAATACTTTCATATTTATTGCTATTTTATATTTATTGAATGAGAGAATTTGGTGATTGAAATCCCAAACCCAGGGGCTGCCTCAGTCCCATAACCACAGTATTTGTGCAGATGAGAGTGTGCTCTAGGGTGTTTTGAAATATGTGGCAAGTGGTTACATTTGAATCAGTTTTTTCAGATTATCTTCTTTGATACCTTTTCTGAGGATGTGATTAACTTGGGTATTTTAAATTTCTTTTAAGTTTTAGATCCATGCTTTTCAGTGTCGTGCACCCATAGTTACAATCAATTGGCTTTGTTGGCTTTTCTTTTGGAGAGCTGATATTTTAGACCAGGGGTCAGCAAACTTTTTTCTTTAAAGGGCCTGATAGTAGATAGTTTGGGCTCTGTGGGCCATCTGGTCTCTCACACCACTCAGCTATGCTGCTGTAGTGGAAGAGCAGCCATGAGGACTGCAAAGGATTGGCTGTCCTAGAAAACCACATTCACAAAACAGCCAGAGCTGGTCAAGGTCTGATCTAAACTACGGTTGAATGTTTTCCCAAGGACCAGTGGTATTCTCTGCCAATGAGTTTTTCCCCTCAAAAGGGGTCCAGCAAACCTAAAATCAGAATAACAACAGCAGTTGTGTTCCCACTTCTACATCTTTTCCAAAATGGGCCTCCCAGCCTGAGATGCTGTCTCCTCTCTTTTCCATCTGTTTAAGCGGGATCTAGAAAGCTTCCCCACTCAGCCCAGAGCACTCTCTCCCTCCTCTGAACTCTGCTGGCATGCTGTTTATGTATCTCAATGGCGGGTCTTGTGGTATTTGTGCATTCATGGGTTTAGGGCTTCTTTCCAAGCTCCCAGAGCGTGGGGTGTCTTGCACCAGGCTCTGTATGTGGTGTGTACTAGATAGAAGCAGCCATTAGCACCCAGGAAAAGCTTAATATCTCCACCCACCTTGGAGAAACCATCTTGTAAGGGGACAGTAGGACAGATGCATGATCAAGTTAGCAAGAGCCATAGTTATTGTTTTATGGCTCTGATTTCTCAGGAAGGACACAGTATGTTGTGGAAGTGAGAGTGTTAGAAACCATAGAAAGTTTGAGGAGGAACTGAGACAGCATTGAAGAGAAGCATGGAGTGCTTTGAGAGAGATGTCATTCAGCCCCCTCAGAGCTGAAATGGCCCCAAAGTACTTTATATGCTTGACATAAGGTCACATTTCCTAGCTGTGGGATCTTGAGTAAATTGTTGAACTTGTTCAGTTTTCTCACCTATCCAAGGGAGATAATAATAGTACCTACCTTATAAGGTTGAAAGGGGCAGGAGAGTTAAAACATATAAAGGACACAGAGTGGAGTCTCACACCCAGTTCAGCACCCAGTAGATGTTGGCTCTTGTCATGTGATACGCAGAGCCTGGCATGAGCCTGCCTGACCCCAAACCCACTGATCACTTTGGTATAATGATGAAGCAAGCTGAGGACTCCAGACTGCAAAAAGAACAAGCCTGTCATCTAGGGTGAAATTAACACCTTAACTATGCAGTTACCAAAAGATAACCGCACTTCAGATATTTCTAAAACCAGAAGGCTAAAACTTAACCACCTTTCAGTTTAGCTAAAATTTATGGAGTGATTCTCTGTGCTATGTCCTGGGGGTACCGAAATCGCTAAGGTGCGGTTGCTGACCTTAATGACTTCGAGTCAGGGAGTACATACTTTTGTTATATTCGAGTAAGTGGAGAGACAGATAAACAGTATTGTAAGAAGAACATTTTCCAGGTTGAAGCGGATATTAAAGGGTAAAAAGGATATTAAAAACTTACATGAAGCCACAGAGATTGGATTATGACATAGTTGAGTTAAGAATACTGAAATATGGTTCCTGAACCCGTGTTGTGGGAGGCTGACTGTGTGTCAAAGGGGGACCGTCTGTCTGCTGGCGTTTTATAGATGATGTGCGCAACTTGGCTGCCGCTCCTGGGCCTCCCTGGTTCATGAAGTTGACACCATCTAGCAGGAAGAATCGCTCTTCATCTGCTTGGCTAGGCCAAGGGACAGTTGTGCCTGGTCTGTGTTTGTCTGGAGCAGAGCTTCTAAGTGCACTGACGGTAGAGGAAACTCCAGCACCAGTGTGCAGGTCACACGTGATCTGGGAGAAGTGGCTTTCCCATCAGAGCAGGGTCAGGCTTGCTCTGTAAAGGTGACTAATAAAGTATTCTTTTACATCTGCATAGCAGGTTACATGTCCTTTAGCGCATGGGAAACGAGTACAAATTTGATTTTTTTTCTCCTTATACCTTTTCTTCTTACAGAAAGTGATTAATCACCTTGTAGTAAAGGTAGAACTCCTGATTAATTTTTTACTTTCACCGTGGCGAGCACTTCCTTGGGTCCTGTGTTGAATGCTCACTGCACTCCCTTCTTGTAGACACCGCTGCAGTGGTATGCAGTTCTGCCCAGGGGAAACCTGTTAGCACCTCCTTTTTAGCTCTTGATTCTTTCCCTGGTGCTGCTGGTGCTGGGATGTGGGATGCCCATGGGTATGTACCTGCAAGTGTACAGAGATGATATTCCCAGGGAAACTCTTAACTCATAGGGGGGTGGGAGCTGATGGGTAAACGGGTGCTCTTTTCTTCCTTGAGGAATACCTCTTTTATCAAGCTTCTGGGGTGGTGCCATGGAATTGAGTCACCCATGTCTGAGCTGCTAGTCAATTTAGGAATGCACCTAGAGTGCTTGGATAGCTCAACAGGTCGAGCGCTTGCCTTGCAACGGTGAGGTCCGGGGATCGAATCCCAGCCATGGCCTGTACAGGCCCATGTGCTGGGCTGCGTCACAGCTGGTGACTGCTGAGACGGTGGCAAAGGTTCTTGCCTCCCATGTGGGAGGCTGCCAGTTTGGTTCTTGCCCCGTGTGGCCCCACATCTACCTGTGGAATGAAACTATGTCAGAATAATGAAGTACAACTATGGAGACTGCTCTGGGCCCTCCTTTCTCTCTTTCTCTCCTTCTCTCTCTCCTCTCAAACAATAAAATAAATCTTAAAAAAAAGGGAAAGCTGGGATGGCTCAGCGGGTTAAACGTTCACTTTGAAGCCCCGGGGACCAAGGATCGAATCTTGGCCCCGGCCCATGTGGACCCACATGCTGAACTGGGGAGTGCCCCCAGTTCAGTTCTTGCCGGGACCTATGTGGGAGGTTCCCGGCCCAGTTCCTGCCCTGCGCAGCCCTGCGCCCACCTGTGGAGTGAAACTATATGGAAAAACTAATGCTGTCAGCTATGGAGACTGCTCTGGGCCCTCCCCCTTCTCTCTGTCTCTCTCTGTCTGTCTCTGTCTCTGTCAAAAAACAATAAAATAAATCTTTAAAAAAAAAGAGCACACCCACATTGCCTGTCTCTATTTCACTCCTGCCTCTGTAGTGGTGTATCTGTCACCTGTGACCACCAGTGAACCCATGTGACAGGCTCTGCTTTTTTGGGAACCCAGACCAAGATGGGTCCCTTCTGACCTTCTCTCACCCCCTTCCTGTCTTGTCACCACGGAAGGCCTTACCTTTCTTCTCTAGTGGGAATTTCCCTTGGAGAAGACGCACGGTCTGTGTCCTGACTCTTCTCTGCTGCAGAACGTGGTCTTCACTAGAGTGAGTCTTCCCAGGTTGGAATACAGATATTAACATAGGAACTCTCTCTCCATGAGAGAGGCCTTTCTTTTTCAAGAAAATTCAGCCTTCAGGGTGTTGGTCTTTCTGTGGCCTCCAAAAAGCCCATTTTGAGATGGAAAGCTGAATAAGGGACCCATCTTTATTTTGGCTATGCCACCGATTTCTTGTCTGATACACTGTAACTTGGCTTAAATTATTTGGTAGAATATGGTCACAAGGGAATAAAAATGATATCTTTTTAATATGGAAAAGAATTACCCTTTTTATGCAGAACTAAGGTGTAAAGAAAAAATAAATGTGAGCCTCTAACAGAGGTAATGAAGCAAATTTCCATGAGCAAGCACACACTGGGTTTTGATAAAAAATTGGCAGGACAATTTTTGGGTACCTATTTTAATATTTGGGGATTTTAGGTTCACCCCAACTTGTTGTATTGATATCATAAGTGCATCAGGTGGATCCATCCTGACACCTGGTGTTTGTCTTAGCTGTTTGGATGACCATATTAAACTAAACATAATAATAAGGAATTCTGAGAGGACGGTAGCCATAGCGGTGGCAGAATTTTTGCATCTTTCCGAATTTACACATAAAAATAAGGTTCTAGATGGCAAAACAAAAACCATGAATGAAAGCGATCCCAAATCACACCCTTCTAAAATTTCAAGAAAAGTAATTTTATATAAAAATAAGCAAGCAATTGAGGTCAAATATAATAATAAGTTATTTTAAAAGGGTGATTAAATAGCAGAAAAACATGTCTTCAGACAATTAAAACACACATAGACACCACCATGAAACAAATCAAAAGTGTAATCTAGTGGAAGCCGGGATGGCTCAGTGGGTTAAGCACTCACTTTGCAGCGCTGGGGACCAAGGATCAAATCCTGGCCAAGGATTGAATCCCAGCCCCGGCCCGTGCGGAACCATGTGCTGAACTGGGAGCTCCCCCAGTTCAGTTCTCTCTCTGTCTCTGTATCTCTCTCTCTCTCTCTGTCAAAAATAAAAAATTAAAAAAAAATTAAAAAAAAGGGGGAAGCCGGGATGGCTTAGTGGGTTAAGCGCTCACTTTGCAGTGCCGGGGACCGAGGATCGAATCCCGGCCCCGGCCCCGGCCCGCGCGGAACCATGTGCTGAACTGGGAGCTCCCTCAGTTCAGTTCTCTCTCTGTCTCTGTCTCTGTATCTCTCTCTCACTCTGTCAAAAATAAAAACAAAAACAAACAAACAAAAAAAGTGTAATCTATTTCAAAATAAGATAAAAACACTAAGAAAAATATACAAGACATAAATGAATAAGATCAATAAAATTAGAAAAACATAACAGGTGACAGAACTCTTAAAAATAAAAGAAACAATTTATGTTAGAAATGAAGACTAAACTAGAAGGAATACAAGCACAAATAAAACAGCAGATAATGTCTTAAAATAGTTAAAAGGAGGAAAATATTAAAAATAAAAGAAATAAATGAGGGAAGAGATAAATACATCCTGGAGCAACTAACAAGTATCGAGGTTAGGCAAAGATGATCCAACATGTAAGTAACAAGAGTCCCTGAATATGAGGACTAAGGCAAGGGAAGAAAACAGCCACTAGAAGATATAATTTTAGAAAAGTTTCTTGATATTAAAAAGTATTCGAAATGCATATTGAAAGCGGTCACCATGTCCCTGAGAATACTGACCCAGAATGGATATTCTTCCAAATGTTCAGCACTAAGACATATTCTGGTAAAATAACTGAACTTAAAAGAAAAAAGAATTCTTTTGACTATCTAAGAAAGAAGAATAAGTGACTTACAAAGGAAAGTTAGCTAAATAGATTATTAATATCCAGGAAAGAAAATGTGAGCCATAGATTTTATATCCAGCAAAACTGACTCTCAAGTATTAAATATTACTGTTACCAATGGACAAGAACTCAGAAAATACTGTTTCCAAGAACCCTTCTTGAGGAGTCTACTAAAGCCAGACAACCAAAATGACTAGAAGGATGCCAATATGAGGATTGCTGGTGAACATTAGACATATGGCTATATGCTGTGACACACTTAATGCCGTATAACCATAAAAAAGAGGGGGGAAAGGAGAGAGCATATGCAAGATGAAAAAATCTTTTTTATTAATTTAGTTTTATAATTTTATTTTATTGTTTGAGAGAAGGTGAGAGAGAGAGAGAGAAGGGAGAGGACCCAGAGCAGTCTCCATAGTTGCACATCATTAGTTGTGACATGGTTTCATTCCACACAGGTGGATGTGGGGCCACGTGGGTGGGAACTGAAGTGGGGACGTCCTGTGTGGGAGGTGAGAACCATCACCGCCAAGCCATGCTGGCAGTTACCAGTTGTGTTTCAGTTCAGCATATGGGGCTGCACATGCTGGGGCTGGGAATTGAACCCCGGACAGCATGATTGCGAGGGAATCACTCAACCACTGAGCTATCCCGACATTCCCTGTAAGTTTTTTTCTTTTAAGCTGTTCTCAGGAATTAGATGGTGGTGATAGTATTAATCTAAGACTGTTGTGTGTATTAATGTGGAATACATTAAATGAATAATTATGAGATATTCTAAGTATCTCATATTTTAGAGAACCAGGGTGCCCAGTATAGAAGAAAGGAGACATAGATGTAATACAGAGGAGATTATGTTAAAAAATAGTAGTGTTGAGTTTAAATGAGGAGTTATCACTTAGAACTCATGAACTATTTTATCTTTAAAAAGTATTATATCTGTGTATGTATGTGTGTATATGTGTATTTCTAGTTCTGACTCATGAAAAGACCTAACAATGAGTATCCCCAGTGCCCAGACTGTAGCCTTACAATATCACTTCCACCAAAAGAAACCAGAACTCTTGGAGAAATGACTGATTCCAGGTCTGGGGCAGAAAATGTACAAGAGGAATGGAAACATCTTGTCATACAGAATAGTCAGGAAGCTAGCAGAGACTATTAATATAAGTTCCTATCAAAAGGACCTTGGAGTTAATTTGAAGAGGCTTCTATTGGCCAAATTTGGGACCATTTGAGCTACAATAAATGAAATATTTGTAATGGGTCAGAATTTATCAAAATATGTTTAAATCCATGAGTGTATAATGATTTAAAAAATAAAAACCGAGTTGGTTATCTTCAGAGGATGCTAGGGACCCAATTTATTATCTTGAAATTGGTAAATAAAGGAAATGATGCAAGCATTTATCTTGCTTTTTCTAGGTGACTTGGGTCTATGGTGACCAAACAGTAAAAGAGGGAATGCATCTCTTTATTAAAATATTCCAACTAATAAATAAAAAGGAAATAACAGAGGGAAAGCTGGGATGGCTCAACGAGTAAAGCGCTCGTTTTGAAGCCCCGAGGACCGAGGATCGAATCCTGGCCCCGGCCCATGCGGACCCACATGCTGAACTGGGGAGTGCCCCCAGTTCAGTTCTTGCCGGGACCTACATGGGAGGCTCCTGGCCCAGTTCCTGCCCTGTGCAGCCCTGTGCCCACCTGTGGAGTGAAACTATATGGAAAACTAATGCCAACTATGGAGATGGCTCTGGGCCCTCTCCCTTCTCTCTGTCTTTCTTTGTCTCTGTTTCTCTCCATCAAAAATCAATAAAATAAATCTTTAAAAATAAAAAAGAAATAATAGAATTAGAGTATCACCGTTTTAATGGATTTAGGCAGTCTGCATTGACAGCAGCTCATAGCACAGAGAGATCATCAGATTTTCTGTCTCCTAATGAAAGACCTTGACCCCAGTATGGTGTCAATGAAAGGGAATGAGTCTGAGTCTTATGCAGCCTCTAGATCTAGCTACCAATTTGCGAGAAACACAGAGGAACGTGTTGAATTACACCAAGAGTGTCAATCAGCGAAATCAGGCTGTGAGAACTCTACAGGTCAAATGCCTCAGGTTTTTGATAGATAAATTGTGATGAAAAAAAAAAAGGGATAGAGAACGACTTGTAAAATTGAGAAAGACATGTTAAAATTTTTTAAAAGGGCAAGCAAGACAAGGGGTGCACACTAGGGGTGCACACTTGGTGATACAATACACACACACACACACACACACACACACACACACACACATACACACACCAACCAAGTGATAACTAACAGTAAAAAGCCAGGATATTGGTTGCTTTTGGGGTGTGGGAGGGGATTGACATGGGGACAAGGCACATGGAGGGATTTCTGGAGTAGCTAATAAATACATATTCCTTGACCTTGGTGGTGGTTATAAAGTTCTATTCCTTTCTTTTTAAAATAATAATGTATATTTTATAATAAAAAGGTTATAAAGGAGAGAAGAAAGTAGCAATCAAGTGACTAAAATATACGCATACTTAAAAAATTTATAGGGATTCTGTTCTATGAAGCCCCCATCTTGGGGGTTTTCTTTGCTCTAGCCAGACTTTTAGACCCACAAGACCCAAACCAACCACACTGGGCACTCTACTCACTTCAGGGAGCTGTACTTTTTGCCTCCCTTCCCCCACCCAAAGACAGCCTGGGAACAAGCTGACATTCCAAGTTGATCAGGTTTCCAGGAGGACAGAGCTAGAAGGTTAACCCAAGGTCAAATTTGTCCATAATGAAGGTGAAAGATTTTCTTGTTTGTTTGTATCTTTGTTTGCTTTTTAAACCCATTACTTTCACCTTCTAAGAATTAAGAACTGTCATCGTTGCATTTATTTTCACAATATGCCTTTCAAGGTATCTCATGGAAAAACCAAGGCAGGCAAATAAAGCGAGTATCAAGGTCTCCTTTAACTCTGATTTGGTATTTGAGGTAGAAGTATACTAACTTCCTTATTCTTCATATGGAGATAATGTGGAACAGAGGCGTTTAATGGAGTTTTTCAGGTCACACAGGGAGCTGGAGGCTCTGCTAGGCCACCTACCAGAATTTGTTGCCAGTGTAATTCTTCTCTTTGTTTTGTTTTGGTTCCATCTTAGAAATAGGTTTTATTTCTAATTTTTCCTTCTTTTGTCTTCTTTCCTTGCCTTTTTGGCAAGGACCAGAGAAGTACATTATTTTCTGAATCAGTAATTAAAAGTAAACTATACAGAATGATTTGTTCACCAATTGAAGTCCCTAAAAAAACAGAAGAGGTTTTGACAGAACTAGGACATGGGAAGCAAAAAGTCAATTAAAGCTGATTTTTTTCAAGAGCCACATAAATGTTATAAAAGTGCCACATAGTTGAGCCATTTTAGCCATTTTCCATCTGCTTTTGTTGTCACAAAAAGAAGGAAGTGTTTTTCTGGCATTTTCTCTGAATTGTCTCAAGTGACTTTTAGATCATCACAGTGAGTGGGGTGGTTCTAATTCTCAGCGTTCCAATTTGACTCTGAAGTTTCAAGAAGGATGCACTAATTCATTGGGTTAGTTTTGCCCCCTTCTGGCTTAAAAAATAAAAAAATGTGAGTTCTTTTACTTGACATAGCAAGTAGCATTGTGGGCTGTCCTGCAAATTTGCTTTTTCACAGGCACCAATCTCTTCTTGGGCATGAACAGGCTGTTGTTGAACAGACAGACATTCAGGAGATTCTATAAATTGAATCTTCCATCTTCTGCTAATATGGCTTTTGGCAATAAAGCCATTATCATGAAGTGCCATAAAAGGCATCTTTTTTTTTCTTCTTTTTTCATCTGTTGCCTACTCAGCATGGGGTTTATTGCTGTTTAGAAGTCTGCTAAATACTAAACTAGGCAGGTCACCCTGCAGAAAATGAATACATGGGTCTCTGAGATACTGCCTCCTGTCCTTCAGGATAACCAGTGGACTTTTTGTGCCAAGACCTACAATGGCAAGGGAGGCATGCTCCCTTCATTTTGATGGCTAATTGGACATTGTCTAATTGGTATTAAAGAAGATCAGTATGTGTAGTCTATAAACTTCGCCTATTTAGGTACTTATTGATCACCTATTTGGAGTCTGGTGATGTGAAAAATTTTAGAACTAGATAAATTAAAAATTCTCCTCTTAAGAAATTTACACCCAAATTGGAAAAATAAGACTGAATAATAAGGAACAATTTGGGAACCACCAATTGCCAAAGTCTATTCATTTTATAAAGATCCAGAATTACTTGGGGCACTTATTTTTATTATTACTATTATTAATATTTGGATTATCAAGGTAGGATTCTAGAGTGAGCAGAGGATGGGCTAGAATATTGATAATGTCTAAAAGAAAGAGGCCCTTGGAGAATGGATGGGATTTGCTCAGATAGAAGGAGTTTGAAGGCAGCATAGTATAGATTAGGTCAGTTCTCAGTTTAGGATTTGGTGTTCTTTGGTAAGTTATTCTTTCACCTGCTTTTCATCTCCCCAAAGTATGTTCTAGTTAGTTTTGTTATTCTTCCTCTTCTTGTGGGTTTATGTCTCTATTTTATTTTAGAAAATAACTTTATTGTAATTTTAGTGAGGTTTTCAGGGTAAAAGTGGATGCATGTGATCAAATTATTTGGCAGGTGACTTTAATTTTTATTTTAAAAATAAGATTTGTTCTATTGTTTGAGAGAAGGTGTGTGTGAGAGAGAGTGGGGGGAGGGACCAGAGCAGTCTCCGTAGTTGTACATCATTAGTTGTGACATGGTTTCATTCCACACAGGTGGATGTGGGGCTTCACACAGCCAGAACCCAACAGGGGACCTCCTGCATGGGAGGTGAGAACCTTCACCACCATCCTGTTGGTTACCAGTTGTGCAGAAGTTCAGCACATGGGTGCGCATGGGCCAGGGCCTGGATTCAATCTCCAGACCTTGCAGTTGCAAGGCAAGTGCTCAACCTGTTGCGCTATCCTGGCATTCCCACATAGTTAGTTTTTTTTTTTTTAAAGAAATGATGCTATTGTACACTTAATAGACTACAACATAGTATAAACATAACTTTTATATGCACTGGGAAACCAAAAATACAAAATTATTGTGTTACTCCCTTTACTATGATACCAGTACTTGTTTTGATGTGATGGTCTATAACTAATTCCACAATATCTCTGAGGTATGTCTGTATTGATTTCTAGTTTAATTTAGTTATAGACAGAGACTATACAGTCTGTATAATTTTAATTCTTTTAAATTTATTAAGATGTATTTTTATGACCCAGGAAATGGCCTACCTTGATGACTGTTCCCTATACACTTGAAAAGAATGTGTATTCTATTCTTAGATGAAGCATTTTGTAAATATAGATTTAGATCCAATCAATTGATAGTGTTGATTAGATCTCCTATATCTTTGCTGATTTTCTGTTTATAAGTTCTTTCAAATACTGAGAGAAAAGTGTTGAAATCTCTAACAATAATTGCAGATGTGTCTATTTTTTCTTTCAGTTTTAGCTTCATGTATTTTGAAGCTTTATTGTTAGGTGTGTACACATTTGGGATTGTTATATTTTCTTGATAAGTTGACCTTTTGATAACTATACAACGTCTCTTTTTATATTTGATAAATTTTTGGCCTAAAATCTATTTTATCTAATATTAGCATATCGTTCTTTCAATTAGTGTTATGGATATCTTTTTCCACCCTTTTACTTTTAAACTTCCAAGATCGTTATATTTGAAGTGAGTTTCTTATAAACAGCATATGGTTTGATCACTTTTATTCATTCTACAATGTCT
This sequence comes from Craseonycteris thonglongyai, assembly GCA_004027555.1. Classification (NCBI taxonomy): domain Eukaryota; kingdom Metazoa; phylum Chordata; class Mammalia; order Chiroptera; family Craseonycteridae; genus Craseonycteris; species Craseonycteris thonglongyai. Next base: position 27,337 of record PVKE010006791.1, read on the forward strand.
GTTTTTGAATTTGGTTTATTTAGATTGTTTACATTTAATGTAATTATTAATATATTTTGACAGGCCTAACATTTTGTTGTTTTCTGTTTCTTCCTTCAAATTACATTAATTTCATGTTCTTTGGGATTTTTGCTTCCAATTTTTACTAATATCTGAGTATTATTTTGCAAAATGTCTTCAGAATTGTGTAACCTCTCTATTCTAGTTTCTAGACTATTAATCAGCCAAAATAGTTGGTTTTAAAATATTTTCAACTTGCCTTGTTTCTTTTATTTTAAGATTGTTATTAGCATAGACTTTCAATTCAGTGCCTTCCTGAGGTAAAGGAGAAACTGGAATTTGGAACTAAATTTTATCGACAGGTACGCTGCTTTTAACTTTCACTTTTTATTAACAAAGCTAATGTGAAAGCAAAGTGTTTTCTGTTGCCCATTTGACTTCTTTAATTAAAAATGAAAGTTATAAGGTAATAGTGCCATGGGTGAAGTTCTGTCATCAGAATGGGGAAAATAGGTTTAAAATTGAAACTGTTGGCATGGTGGTAGCTCTATATAGTACAGCATCAGGAGTTTTGACACTTTAATGGAAAATGGATACCAACGCCTTAAACTCTTCTAGTATTACCTTTTTAAAAAAATTATAAAACTATAAGAGGCATGACTATGAGAAATGCATGGATGAAAGCCGAGGTGCCCTGGGAAGGTGGGAGTTTGAAAGATTAAAGCGTGAATACTCAGGGTTTCAAACTAAAAGAACGTATACCCCTGTTCTTAAAGGAGGTCAGGCAAATCAGAATTCATCCTCACTTTTACAAACCTCATACAGATGGCAAGTGTGAAACAAACAGTCATTCTGGAATGTGCTGGGCCTGATTATAACAAAATCCCAGTGAGAAACCCTGGTTTACAGTATGTGTGCTAACTGGAGGGGCCTTAGAATTTAACTTTTTCTGCGTGAAAGGCAAAGTACTCAGAAACATGGTTATTGTCGTTATTTTTTCATTTTAATTAAATTTTTTTTTTTTTTAGAGAGAATCTTCAGATCCCTACTTCAACTTCCAGCTTGGTATTGGCAGAAAAACAGGCACACAGATCAATGGGACAGAATCAATTTCCAATTGTATCAGAAATTATCTTTCCAGACAATGGTTTTCCATTCCTGAAGACCTCAACTAATTGGAATTAGTGTATTTGTCATGCCTTTGCAGTCCTCTCAGAATTTCGAATATTTTGTAGAATTATGTTCTCTTCCCCTCAGAAAAAAGCCAAATGCCATCCATACCAAACATATCATATTACAAAATATTAATAGGTTTTCCCAATATCGGTATTATTCACCGAGGTATTTCAGGCATATAGAATGTTACATCTACAAAGACTTTACCACAAGAATGTCCTAGGCTCAGGACTCAAGGTAAAAGTGTAATGGTAAAGCTAAATTAATTTCACGGTAATTTATCATCCTTACATTTAAAGTAGGAGGCGGCTAAGGATCTTTCGGTCCAATGCCTTCCCCGTGTCTTCCAACAAGACCTTAAAACTGAGATTTAATGAAAACAAATGGAAATGTGGTCTGTTTGTGTATACTCATCAGGCATTTTTCCCCTAAGCTCACAGGCTGGTCCTTGGTGACATACTTGACCAAGCCTATAGATGTTGAGTTGCAATAACACAGATGCGTTAGGAAGATTTGGTTCTTCAATGTAGCAACTGTGGCTGGCAGAAGAGGGCGTTTAAGAGCACCTGACACCAGCCGGAATGGCTGCCCAGAGCCAGCAGGACTCCCCGACTCTGCTGGCCTTCAGCAGATGAGTGTACCCCATCCCCTTCCAAATCAGACCTTGCCTGCCATGTGAAAAGGAAGGGGCTGTGGGGCCCCTCTGTCCGAGCCTCACAGAGCAGAGTGGGCTGCTCACGGCAGGAAACAGGCTGCAGCTGGTGCACGGGGTCCTGACTAAACATCAGTAGCCCTTCCAAGGCTTCCCTCATCTTTCACCGTATTCTTTTCCCCCTGCTCTGGTAGGGGAATTCTTCCTCTTTCCTCCCCAGCCATTTCAGCTAGAAATCTACAAAGGGGACACACAGGTCCTGCTGACATCCTCTTAGGTTTTTAGTAGCTGGGCAGATTTGTCTTTGGTGGGTTTTTTTTTCTCTCTCCCAGTACTGTGCTTTTCTTCATTTTCCCCAAGTGATTCATTAGTATTTTTCCTGTTGTCGAGGGTTTATCATTAATATCCAAATTAACAGTCAAGGAAGCCTCCAAATTTAGCGCAGCAGCTCTTCTACAGGAAATTGGGTGGTGGTTTCTTTCTTTTTTTCTAACGAAACCTAATTTTGCTGGATTTTTGATTTGTTTTTGAAATGGCTGTATTGTTTATACCTGTTTATAAAATGAAATACATACTCTTTGCAAAGTCTAAAGAAAATCCTGAAAAATATAAAGAGGTTAGGAAAGATTATCCATAATTCCATTCCTCTAGACAATCTCTTTTCCCACTTGATTTAAATCCCCTTTTAGGTAGCTAGAAATAAGTGTGATCCATAACTACACTCTCTCCTTAGAACCCTCTCCACTCCCTTGTCCCACCTATCGGCCCACTACCACACTAACTTGTCGCTCCTTTCATTTTGTGACCACACACCTCAAGTGAGCTCTTAGCACAGCTCAGCAATGGGAATCCATTTCCCCGGTTGGTTCACTCTGCCCCTCTCCCAGACCCCTGTTTTATGGCTTCTTTTCTCTCCCTCCGTCTTTAACCCCCTTCCCTTCCTCATGTTCAGATGATGACCTTGTTTCTTATTTCTCCGTTTTCATTTTATTCCTCTGCTCCCCAGTTTCATAGAACAAAGCAAGGATGCTGTGTTGATGGCAAGAGGGAAAGAGGGGAATTTGCTGGGATAGCTCAGCAGGTTGAGCGCTTGCCTTGCAACCGTGAGGTCTAAGGATCGAATCCCGGTCCTGGCCTGTGCAAACCCATATTCTGGACTGTGGCTCAACTGGTAGCTGCCCAGATGGTGGCAAAGGTTCTCATCTCTCACGTGGGAAACCCCCAGTTCGGTTTCCACCCTGGGTGGCTCCACATTCACCTGTGTGGAATGAAACTATGTCACAAGTGATGATGTGCAACTATGGAAACTGTTCTAGGCTCTCCTCCCTTCTCTCTCCCCTTCTCTCTTTCTCTCCTCTCTCTTAACTTCTCTCAAACAATAAAATAGATTTTTTTTTAAAAAAGGAAAAAAGAAGAAGAAGGGATAGACAAGCAGCTGACCTCGACAGATCTTATAACTAGGAGAACCTGGTGCAGGTTACCTAAAGAAGGAGAAGCTAGTGTGTGCAGGCACTTTGTGCATCAGAAGCTGCAGGGGGCAGCTGTGGGCTTGAGGGGAGGGTCCAGCACTGTGGTCAGGACTGGGACAGGTGCTGGAAGCAGTCAGGGGGCAGCTCAGGGCACCTTTTTGGTGCCCCCACTAGTCCAGCAGCAGCAGGAGGCTGGCTCCTTCTATGAACAGTGAAGCTGTCTCCTCTTCCAGACAACTCTGCATTAGGCTTAGTGTTCAAATGTAGGTCCCTCTACTGTGGACTTTGCTATTGTTCTCTGTTTAAGTGGGTGCATTTTGGCTTTAACATGGTCATTCTGCATTTGATCTGTTTCAGATGTGTTGTGAATAGACTACACGAATGTCTTGTCTTGGAATTCCAAGTCAAATATTATTTTGTGTTTGTTTTTGATTTTTTAAAAAGATTTATTTGATTGTTTTGACAAAGAGAGATAGAGAGAGAGAAAGTGACAGAGACGGAGAGAGGCAGAGAGAACGGGGAGGGCCCAGGGCAGTCTCCACAGTTGCAAGTCATCAGTTTTTGACCTAGTTTCATTCCACATAGGTGGGTGGGGACTGTGCAGGGTGGGAACCAGCCTGGGGGGCTTCCCACATGGGAAGCACACTCCAGTTCAGAATATGGGTCCGCACGGTCTGGGGCTGGGACTCGATCCTTGGACCCCAGGGCTGCAAGGTGAGCACTTAATCCGCTGAGCCATCCCGGCTTCCCAGGTTTTTAAAAAATTTTTTTATTATTAAGGTATAATTGATATACAACTTTATATTAGTGTCAGCTGTATAACATAGTGGTTTGATATTTGTATATACTGCAAAATGATTATCACAGCATGTCCAGTTAACCCTGTCACCATACATAGCTATAGAATTTTTTCTTGCAATGAGAACTTTTGGTGCCCCCACTAGTCTTGGCAACTTTGAAATATGTACTACAGTATTGTTAACTATAGTTGTTGCCATGTTGTATATTATATCCCTATGACTTATTTATTCTAAAACGAAGTTTGTATCTCTTGAATACCTTTACTCACTTCACCTACCCCCAAACCCTACCTCTGGCAACCCCCAATCTGTTCTCTGTATCTAAGAGCTTGGTTTCTTCTTTTTTCAGATTCCATATATACCGGTAAGTGAAATCATATGGTATTTGCTTTTCTCTCTTTGACTTACTTCTCCTCGCTCAATGCCCTCAGGCTGTATCCATTTTGTCTCAAATGGCAAGATTTCATTCTTTTTTATGGCTGAGTAATGCGAGCACTGTCTGGAAAAAAAATCCAGCCATAAACACCTCTATTTTTCATATTACATGGCTGGATATTTTCCAGGCAGGCCTCGCATTTCATTGTATATAAATAGCATATCTTTATCGGTTCATTGGTCGATGGACATTTAGGTTGTTGCCATGTCTTGGCTGTTGCAAATAATGCTGCAGTGAACATGGGGGTCAGTGATTTCATTTCCTTTGGATAAGTACCCAGAAGTGGGATTCCTAGGTCATATGATTGTCCAATTTTTAATTTGTTGAACATCCTTCATGCTGTTTTACGTCGGGGCTGCACCAAACTCCCCAGCAGTCCTCCAAGTTTCCCTTCCTCCACATTCTCGCCAGCATTTGTTGTCTCTTGACTTTTCAAGTCAAATATTTTCAATTTGTATTTTCTTCTTCACATAGATCTTTAGGCCTTAAGTATGTCAGCACATGCTAAACAGCATGGCAGGAGGGAATCCTGCCGCATGTTCTAGCCTCTTTCTGTGATGGCAAAGATCTGTTAGCAATTAAGAATTGATTTCATTGTCCAAGAGATTTAGTGGCCGACAGTTTGGCTCCACAGGATATTCTGGGATCCAGGAAACGGGAAATGTGCATGGCATGTTTCTTTCTCTGCTTGATAGTGGCTGCTTTTCTATCAGATGCGTTGTGTTTCCTGGAAAGAAAAGATTTGTGGGCATAGAATTACTTCGAGGGCCTAGTGAGTGGGGAAGGATTCAGTATACAGCATCTTGAATACTTAAAAAAAGAAACTTATTTTTAAGCATAAGAGTTAGCAATATTATAAGTAAGGTGAGTTGATTTTCTTTAAAGTTACAGTAGATTTGGTTTAAAACTGAATATTTAGCAGTTTATTGGCTAAGCCTAAAGGCTTGAAATCACACATCTATGAATTTAGGCCTTGTGTGTTTGACACCTTGAATCTCGTTCTCCTTCCTCTGCTATTTTTAACTTACTGCAACAGATGAAGGGCTCTTAAACCATCTGTTAACCTTTCTTTCTCCTTTTTTAACCATGTGGAGTCACTCAAGGCAAGAGGACCCTAAGCCAGCAAGACTGAAACAAAAAGTAAAGGAGGTGAGCATGGCTAGAGATCATTGGGTTTGACATTTCAAGGCTTGAGCCCATTAATTTTTTATGCCTTGCTACTTGTGTATCATTAATAAAAATCTGACGAAAAACTTTTTAGGATATATTTGTTGCTTTGGCTTTGATCTTAATGTTTGCAAACTAATACATTAATACATGTGAAGCCTTAAGGAATTTTTCTAAGAGAATATTTCCATACATTATATTTTCATTTCCATTTTAGGTAGCTGAGCCTCTGTGGGATTGTTGATGGTAGTGGCATTCAATTTTGGTGGGAAATGTATCCCTTCAACTTCTGTTAAATGTTACATCCTAGGTATATGAAACCTTGTCATCAATATTTTACCTCAACTCCCTTCTGTAAGAGCCTGTACTTCTAAGATGTGTTGCCATTTCAAATTCTTCATTTGGAAAGATATTAATATGTGCAACTCCAGTCAGTTATTTGCAATAGTAAAACTCGTCCCAAATCATGTAATCACAAGGCTTGCTGTCTAGTTAACATTTTACTTGAATCAGACTACAAAGATCAGCTCAACTGAATGTCATTATCTTTGCTCTCTCTAAGGTGCCTGCTTCCTCGTGGTGGCTTCTGTGACTAATTGAGCTGTGGTAAACTCAGTAGTCTAGAACTGGAATTCAAGCCAACTAAAACATGACATTTTTGTTACTTAAATGTTATATACAGTTGGCCCTGAAACAACAAAGGTTTGAACTGCACAGGTCCACTTTAAAATATATTTATTTTTATTATTATTTTTTTATTTGTGACAGAGAGAGAGAGAGATACAGAGACAGAGAGAGAACTGAACTGGGCGAGCTCCCAGTTCAGCATATGGGTCCACATGGGCCGGGGCCAGGATTTGATCTCTGGTCCCCGGCGCTGCAAAGTAAGCACTTAACCCACTGAGCCATCCTGGCTTCCCCTGCACAGGTCCACTTATACACATATTTTTCTTTCCAATAAATATGTACAGTACTGTAATATACTGTAAATGCCCAGAGCAGTCTCCATAGCTGTACATCATCAGTTTTGACATAGTTGTATTCCACACAGGTGGATGTGGGGCCATGCAGGTCAGGGACCAAACTGGGGGCCTCCTACATGGAAGGCAAGAACTTTTACCTCTATCTTGGCAGTTACAAGTTATGCCACAGTACAGCATATGGGTTTGCATGGGCTGGGGGCTGAAATTTGATCCTTGAACCTCTCAGTTGCAAGGCAAGTGCTCAACCTGCTGAGCTATCCCGGCATCCCTCAAGATTTTCTTAACATTTTCTTCTCTCTATCTTACTTTATTGTAAGAATTATATAATACAATTACATATTATATGTGTTAATCGACTGTTTATATTGTCAGTAAGGCTTCCAGTCAACAGTATGCTATTCGTAGTTAAGTTTTTAGGAAGCCAAAGGTTACATGCAGATTTATTTTATTTTATTTTTTTTGTTGTTAAATTTATTGGAGTGACATTGGTTGGAAACAATTACATAGTTTCCAGGTGTACAATTATACATTACATTGTCTATGCATTACATTATGTACTCACCACACAGAATCAGCTCTCTCTCCATCACCATTTATTTGATGCCTTCTTCCAACTCCCCCCACCCGGCTCTTTCACCCCCTCCCCCCCTTCCCCTCAGGTAACCACTAAACTATTGACTGTGTCCATGAGTTTTTGTTTCTTTGTTACTTTCAGTTTTATATTCCGCCTGTAAGTGAGCTCATATGTTTCTTGATTATTTCAGTCTGGCTTATTTCACTTAATAAGATGGTTTCAAGGTCCGTCCATGTTGTCACAAATGGCTGTATTTCATCTTTCCTTATTGCTGAGTAGTATTCCGTTGTATAAATGTACCACAACTTCTTTATCCAGTCATCTATCAGAGGACACTTTGGTTGTTTTCATGACTTGGCCACCATGAACAGTGCTGTGATGAACATTGTGGTACATATATCTTTGCAGATTAAAGTTTTCAAGTTTTGGGGGTAGATACGCAGAAGAGGGATTGCAGGGTCATATGGCAATTCTATTCCTAGTTTTTGGAGGAATTTTCATACTGATTTTCACAGTGTTTGTACCAATTTATATTACCACCAGCAGTGTATGATGGTTCCCTTTTCTCCACAGCCTCTCCAGCATTTGTTATTCATTGTCTTGTTGATTATAGCCATTCTAACAGGTGTGAGGTGCTATCTCATTGTGGTTTTTATTTGTACATGCAGATTTTTGACTGTGTGGTGAGCAGGTAGTTGTTGTCCCTAACTCCCATGTCGTTCTAGGGTAAATTGTATATGTCCCCAAATGCAAAATGTAGGCATGGCATGACAAAATGTTTACAAAACACTTCTAAACAGCATTTCAGATTTGAGGGTGGAATGAATAATTAGATTATATTTAAAATTTTACTTTACAAAAATAAGTAGAAATGAAACTGGAATTATTACTTATTAAAAATGATTGTGAACCCAATTTTGAACACTTTATAGTGACGTGGGCCAATGAGCTGTGAAAATGGCTCTTTAAGTTGTGCTTTATTCGAAAGTGAATGTGAAATTCTTTTTAAACATTTATGATTTATGTTGTCTATAATACAACCTCCAGTAATATTCAATTTTTTATCCTCATAACTAGTGTTTGAAATGTCTGTCATTTTCTGATTTATGAGTGGTTAATTATTCAGATAAATGTTAAGTACTTATTTCTAAGGGGAGAGGGAATGGGAAAAAAGCATACTGTACAGGAAAGCAAAATTAAGTCACTATAGTGACCATTAAAATGACCATTGATCAGAGTGATTGTTATGGAAATTTCTTTTGCTATTGTTCCAAAAAAGATAAAATCATTATAAATGTAGTTCTATTTTAGATCCACTAGAGGGAGTAATGCTGTACAGATGTGTATTTTTTAGTGGAAAAGATTTGTTTGTCATTGAGTTCGTAAATAAATCTGTCGTAATAGTATTATCCAAATTCAACAGACATGATATTTTAAGTCTTGCTCTTTATTTATGAATGTTGTTGGGGTGGTTGATTGAAACCTAAAGCCAGCTTTTCTGTGAGGGAGGGGCGTGCTCTAGACTTTCACACATTTGCCCTACTTCTTTCTCTCCCTTCTAAATGTAATTCCTTAATTTTCTGATTCTGCTTACTGTCCTGAGGCAATTTTGATATGCAAATAAGCTTCAGCATTAAAAAAGAAAGGAAGCTACTGAGATTCTGACTTTTATTTTTTTAGAGATCATGTGTTTGGTACAGGAGCCTCACAATAGGGAATAAATGATTACAGCTTCATTTCTATTCTGGCTTTCATGGGTCTTCTGACTTGAGACCTTGTCCCTGGACCTCCTGGTTTCCCCAACCAGTGCTCTGACTGAGCCGGTAAGGACAGCCTCCCAAACTGGAGATTTCTGCTCATCATCTCTCTCCCATGAAGCCATGATAAGAAGCTTCAAATTCAAATCTGTTTTATTTTACAAAACTACAAAGAATTTAAAGTCATTCATACACACACTTTTACAGATTTTAAGGAGTACCGAAGGGCATATCATGAAAAGCCCATCACGGCTCATCTTCCCCTCCTCTCATGTCACTCCTCAGAGTCATCATTTTATAAAATAAAATTTTTATGGAGGTAAACTTATGTATGGTAAAAAGCACAATTAAAAGTCTTCGTTATCTGGATGGTGAGCCCACAATGCAACACATAGATGATGTATTGTAGAATTGCACACCTGGAACCTCTGTAATTATACTAACCAATGTCACCCCAATACATTTAATTAAAAATTCAATTAAAAAATAACAAAACAAAGCAAAACAAGTCTTCAAATAAACTGGTTTTGATTAATGGGTACAGTTGTGTAACTGCCACCATGCTCAAGGTGTAGGTCATGTCTATCACCTGAGAAAAAGTGTTCATGCCCCTTCCTGTCAAAACTAATTCATCATAGTGACTTTTAAAAATGGCCACTGATTAGAGTAACTGTTGTAGATATTTCTTTTACTATTGTTTAAAAGGAAATGAAGTTGTTATAAATATGGTTATATTTTAGATCTACTAGAGGAAGTAATAAAGTCCAATTTATTGGATGTTTTCTTTTATCTCTTATGGTTTTACTATCACAACTAAGAAATCATTGCCTAACCAAGGACACTAAGATTTAATCCTCTTCGATGACTTCTAGGAGTTTTATTGTTTTAATTATTACATTTAAGTCTTTTTTTTTTTTAAGATTTATTTTGTGGTTTTTTTTTTTAAAGCTTTATTTTACTGTTTTTGACAGAGACAAGAGAGAGAGAAATGGGAAGGCCCAGAGCAGTCTCCATAGTTGTATGTCATCAGTTTTCAAAATGGTTTCATTCCACACAGGTGGGCGGGGACTGTGCAGGGCAGAAACTCGTCTAGGGGCCTCCCACATGGAAGGCATGCTCCTCGAGCCAGGGCCAAACTGAGGGGGTGGCCATAACTGAACTTGGGCCTCCCACATGGGAAGCACACCCCAGTTCAGCATATGGGTCTGTATGGGCCGGGGCTGATCCTTGCACTTGGGGCTGCAAAGTGAGCACTTAACCCGCTGAGCCATCCTTGCTTCCCTTTGCCATTTTTAACCTCTTTTGTATGTGTGCATTTATGTGTATCCCTTAATTTATTGTTGTATGACTTCCTACTTTTGTCTTTTAACCTTTGTAGTAGTTTTGTTCTTGATTGATCCAACACTTTTACTAAGTGTTTACCCTTTTCAGTGAGATTTTTCCTGTCCTATGGTTTCTTATTTTTATTTTTGATCTATTTTTCTACTTAAAGAAATCCCTTTAACATTTTTTATAATGTTGGCTTAGTGGTGATGAGCTACTTTAGATTTTGCTTGTCTGGGAAACTATTTCTTCTTCAATTCTGAATAATAAACTTTCTAGGTAAAGTAATCTTGGTTGTATGTTTTTCTCTTTCATAACTTTTAATATTTTGTTCCATTCTCTCTGGCCGATAAAGTTTCTTTTGAAAAATCAGCTGACAGTCCTATAGGAGCTCCCTTGTAGGTAACTAACTGCTTTTTTCTTGATACTTAAAATTTTTTCTCTTTGTCTATAACTTTTGGCATTTTAATCATGATGTATCTTGGATGGACCTATTTGGGTTCATCATGTTTGGAACTCACTGTGCTGCCTGGACTTGTATGTATATTTCCTTTGCCAGGGTAAGGAAGTTTTCAGTCATTATTTCTTCAAAGAGATTCTCAATCCCTTACTCTCTTTTCTTCCTGGCACCCCTATGATCTGAATGTTGCTATAGTTAATATTTCCCCAGAACCATATATTTGATGCACCCTCCTGGCACCCCAACCTTGCCTACAAGAGAACTGACTCTAGGTGATGAGCACATAATGCAATGCATAGATGATGTAATGTAGAATTGTAACCTATACCTGGAACCTATATAATTTTTATGAACCAACATCACCTCAATAAATTTAACAACAACAAAAAATTCCTCAGAAGTATCCTAAACTATCCTCATTTCCTAAGCTCTTTTTCTGAGGAAGCTGGGATAGCTCAGTGGGTTAAGCATTCACTTTGCAGTCCCAGGGACTGAGGATCAAAGCCCAGCACCACCCCATGTGGATCCATATGCTGAACTGGGGTGTGCTACCCATGCAGGAGGCCCCCAGTTTGGTTCTTGTCCCCCAGTTTGGCCCCTGGGTTGAGAAAGTGTGCCTCCCATTCAGGAGGCCCCCAGCCCAGATCCCACCCTTCATGGCCCCCACTCACTTGTGTGGAGCAAACCCATGTTGAAAACTGATGATGTATAACTATGGAGACTGCTCTGGGCCCTCCCCCTTCTTTCTGTCTCTTTCTGTCTTTGTCTCTGTCAAAAACAATAAAAATCAATAAATAAAATTTAACTATGTAACTTTAAATAAACTTCTTCAACTTATTTTCTTATTCATTAACTATGGACAGTATCTTGATTATTCATGTGGTAAAATGAGAGTATTAGTACTCCTAACCTTCCTTCTCTCTCCTTTATTTTTTTGCCTTTCCACTCCCAACTTCTGTGAGCTATGCCTTGATCTTTGCATTGCCAAGCATAATGACATTTAATTTCTATCACATAAACACAATTATGGCTCTGTGACTTGCCTGTAGCCAGGCTTGATTCAACAGTTATTAATGCAACAAATATTTATTGCCGACCTACCTTGAACTATAGTCCCTGTCCTTGGTGCTGGGGAAACAGCAGTAAATACAATAGTAAAAAAAAAAAAAAAAAAGTCTCTGCTCTTGTGGACCATACTTTCCCGTGTTGGGAAGATAAGAAATAAATAAGGAAGTAAGACATTAGTATGCTAGTTGTGCTTAGGAGAAAAATTATACTAGGAAAGGTACAGGGAATGTGTGTATGTGTGTACACACACTCACGTGTTTTGCAATTTAGATCAAATGGCCAGGAAAGGTCTCTCTAAAAAGGTGCTATTTCAGTAAAGTCCTGAAGGAAGGAAGGGAATAAGCCATGTGGATATCTGGGGAAAGAAAGATCTAGGCAGTTAGTGCATGTACATTATAAAGAGTAAATACTGTTTGTTTGCTTCAAAGCTGAGAAGAGACTATGATAACAATCCTCAGTGATTCCAGTGACACCACCCTTGTGCTACTCACAGAAGAATGTTCAAAAGAATTTGTTCTTATACTCAACTAATTGCTCCCAGTCACGTCATGTTTTCTTCGACATTATATTTAGATCATACCCGTCTTGTATATTCCCCCCTCCCCCTTTGTTGGTTACCTTTCTTTATTCTCGGTGAAAGAAGAAACATATTTTATTCATTATATGACTAATACCTTCCAGGTGATTTTTCTCCATTATTTAGAATTTATTCCATTCTTTTTTCAAGTTCACTGATGTCTGCTCAACTTTGCCCTGATTCCACAGTATTCTGTGATGACCTTATGGTGCAATTTTCCTAGAGTTTCTAGTTATCTTTCCTTTGTTTTCTTCCTGCCTTGCATTCTGTGCATTTTTCATATTCTCAGTTACTACAAAGCGCAGTCATACTCTCCTAGGAATCCTTCCACATCTTTTCCTAGGGGCCGCCCTTCCAAAGCCCGCTGTCTTCCCGGTCTGGGCAGGGCTACGTGGCTTCTCTGGCTGCTGCCCCGCTGACATTTTGGCTTCCTCTCCTCTCCCAGTTTCACATCTCCTGCAGGAGCTAGACCTCTACTACACAGGACCAACTCCTTAAATACTTCTTGGGAAGAGGTACATGGGAGGGAAGCTTCCTGAGTGGAGTGTTGGCATGTCTGAAAAGTGCTTTTCTTCTGCCCTCCAACTTGATCAATGATTTGGCTGGGTATAGGAGACTAGATGTAAATGTCCCTCAGCAATGTGAAGATCTGTTGTTTTCAAGCATGTAGTATTGCTGAAAAGAAATCTAATGTGAGTCTGATTCTATTTTTTTTTTATTTTTTAAAGCAAATTCTTTTTTCTTTCAGGAGTCTTTCCAAATATTTTTGTCCTCTTGGTATTCTGAAATTTCACAATGTTGTATTTAGATTGGGTCTTTGACATTCAGCTTGTGGAAGTTCTGAGAGGGCCGTTTACCTTAAAGACTGATGTTATGCCCATATGCCCAGGGGCAAATGAATAGCTGGCTTCTGGCTTTTTGACAGGTGGCAGACTATTCAAATATAGACCTTTTAATGAAGTCCCCTGTTTCTAGACCCACTACTCACTTGGTAGCTGTCAAGCTCGACAATTCTGAGTCTAGAACCTCTCATGACTAATTTCCTCCTCATAGCTACAGGCCTTCCACCTGGGTTCAAATTGCAGCTTTCTTAGCATTCCCTCCCCAGCTAACTCACACCTTGTCCAGTCCCTTCATCTAAACCTCTGTGGAAATCTCTGGTCCACCAGCGATTCCTCTCCTAGTCTCTTCATAGTGTGGGAGGGAATCTTCTCTATTCTTCAGAAAGGAATGGTGTCATTTCCCTGGGCTCTCAGGAGGGAGAGTGCATCAAATGCCCTCCATTTGCCATCCCCTCCCATCTACCTCCCCCCCTTTGCTACCTTTACCTTTGTTTCAGTGGTCTGAACTGGGAAGAACCATTAATCACCTTCCTTGATGTCTATATCGAGTTGGATCCAGCCAAAGAAGAGCCTCAGCAGAAGATCAGAGAGAGGAATGAGTGAGGCCATGGCATTCATTCCTTCAGCTGTGTCCCTGTGAGGTTGCCTTGGGCTGCCTGAGTCTGTTATTAAAGGCCACAGCTTTTGCCAGGTGTCCCTCTTCACATAGGCCAGTAGCTCCAGATCATAGTAGTCTCACTCCTTCAAGTCAGGTGTGACAAAGGACCGGGTCTTTCTGCCTCCGGGATATGGCCTATTCTTTGTGGTTTCCCTACACTCTGCCCACAACTTTGTAAACAATCTCTTCATTAAAATCTCCTTGCCTGGTCCAAATTGAGTGTGCTTTTATTTCCAGATGGGACTCTTTGGCTGATACAAGGAGAACAAAAATTGTATCTGCCTGGTTCACTATCTTGGGCCAGAAATTTTAGAATTCAGCAGTGTCCAAACTTTTGGCTTCCCTGGGCCACACTGGAAGAAGAAAAATTGTCCTGGGTCACACATAAAATACACTATCACTAACAATAGCTGATGAGCTAAAATAAAAAAGGTCACAAAAAGATCTCATAATGACTTAGAAATTTGTGTTAGACCTCATTCAAATCTGTCCTGGGCTGCAGGTTGGACATGCTTGTCTTAGGTAGTTTTTAAAGCATATAAATTTCCATGTAGATTTTTTTTTGTTTTTTGCAACCTAAGAGTTTTAGGTCCTAATCTGCTGTTGCTATTCAGGTTCACTGTTTGATATGGGATCCTTGAATTTTCCTATAATCTTGTAGTATTTGTTGGTGATAGAGGCCTTTAGAAAGCAGGGTTCATAATGAGATGCTGTAACCAGGTATACCCTTGAGTCTGTTTATGTCCTTGAAACTTTTTGACTTATAATTTAGGCACCTGCTTCAGGATGGTGGTGTCTTGTTATTGACCACTGACCAATAGAAAGGGTCTTCTCAGGACGAATGGTGACAAACCCAACTCTTGAACTGTGTCTCTCAGCCACAGGGAGCTCAGGAATCGTTTGTGGGCACATGGGTCTCTTCCTCCAGGTTGAGGTCCCTAATGACAAGGCTGAGTCTCTGTGAAGTTTGTGCTGCTGATAGCCCGTCCCGAGGCTGTCCAGAGCAGGAGTGAAAATATTATTGGTATAATGAAGGAAGCTGCTCTTGGAGAGCTATTGAAACCACAGCCTCAGTTGAACACCTCTCCTACTCACCCTGTCCCATTTTGCTCCATAAATAAATGACTAGGGAACGCTGAAACCTGTATGGAGACTAGATCCCTGTGTATAAGCAATAAAGCTTCCTTTTATTTCCTTTAAATCAGAATACGTTGAATTCTGATTTCTCACATGGCTGGGTTGGAGGGAAGTTTGATGGCATTCACCCTGGGGAATGGGAATAAAGCGTCCTCCTTCCCAAAGTCTCACAAGGATCCGGGAGGCTTCCTTGGCACCTGGACAATGGGGGAAGAGACCCAAATTCAGTCCCTCAATCTCCCCCGCGGTCTGATTTCCAAATGCCCTTAAAAGTGGGAAGTTCGCTGTTGTTTCTATCACAGCAAATACTGGGAGAAGGGGATCGAGCTTGCAGTCCCTTGGGATGCACTGAGTGTACCTCCTAACAAGGCCCAGGTCTCTCCACTGCTTGTGGCACCTGCTGACTCAGTCCCTCCTCAGATGCTCATGTGTGCTCTTTCTCAGCCCTGCTCCATCCCTGCAGGCTTAGTGGCTTCCTCTCTCGCCCCTCCCCCCTACTTATTATCTCCCCAAGGAGCTCAGGCTTCCAGAAAACCAAGTGCAGAGAAGTTATTTGCCTCTAAGAATTTTCTGGTTACTTATTTTTTTTACTTTTATTTTTTAGGACAAAGTGTAAGTTCATTTCTCAGTGGATGTCCCTACCACCTGCCTAGACAGGACTGGTGATGAGCCAGGACAGTTTCAGCAGTTTGTTAAGTGTTTTGCAGTTGCCCCTATGTCTAGTCTAGGTATGTGTATTGGCATCGGTGCTGCTCCCCACGCTGCAAGCTCGGACGCCTGTCTCACAGCCTAGTGATGAGGAAAGAGGTGGCAACTGAGTGGTTGCTAATAAACGTTCATTCCTTTTCCTTTTCCCTTCTTGCCCACGATTTTAATCTTTCTCCCTTCTGCACGGCACATTCTTTGTATCTCCTATACAAAGAAGTAACATGTACTCAATGTATATGGAATTCAGCCCACTTCCTTACCTGGGCGTTTGAGCTCATTAAATCTTCATCACTTTCAAGCTGCCATTTTTATCCTCCTAGGTAGAGTAAGAAAAGATCTTCCTTACCTTTGGGTTCTCTGCTTAAAGAAAGAAAAAGGACCTCACAGGGAGCTGGATCCTGCCTCCGTGGTGTTCTGGGCCTGTCCCCATGTGTGGTAGTGTGAAGGCTGGGCCTGCTGCCCTTCCTTCTGCAGAGAATTTTTCTCCAGGAGAGTCATCTCCTTAACCGACTCCTCATCTCTCACCTGCTTTTCTCCATCTCTTCAGAGCTGCTAAGGGCACAAATCTGCTAACTTAGAAATGAATTCAATGAAACATTGCTAATGGCTCTTGCAACAACTTTTTCAGATAAAATAACATAAAAATAGTGTGATGTGCATGAAAAATGCAGATGTGTATGTTCATATGCATGCTCTGTATTTTCTGCCTACCCAGCATCTTCATTTGGATGCCTATTAATTATAGGCATTGGCCTGAACCCTAAACCTTGTACCTTCTCCAGACTTGGCCAGCTCAGGACTGTATTCTTTCAGTTGCTCAGTTGTCTTGGACTTCACTCTTCTTAGCCACACATCTAATCCATTAGCAGATTTTGTTGACCCTTTCTTTTTTTCTTTCTTTCTTTCTTTCTTTCTTTCTTTCTTTCTTTCTTTCTTTCTTTCTTTCTTTCTTTCCTTCTTTCTTTCTTAAAGATTTATTTTATTGATTTTTGACAGAGAGAAACAGAGACAGAGAGAGACAGAGAGAATGGGGAGGGCCCAGAGCAATCTCCATAGTTGACATTAGTTTCCATATAGTTTCACTCCACAGGTGGGCACAGGGCTGCGCAGGGCAGGAACTGGGCCGGGAGCCTCCCACATAGGTCCCGGCACGAACTGAACTGGGGGCACACCTCAGTTCAGCATGTGGGTCCACATGGGCCAGGGCCGGGATTCGATCCTCGGTCCTCGGGGCTTCAAAGCAAGCGCTTTACCCGCTGAGCCATCCAAGCTTCCCCTGTTGGCCCTTTCTTGACCCAAATCTGGGCACTTTTCACAAAGTTCTGGCACATATCTGTTGCAAACCACAGCTCTTGTCTGGATCATCATGGGCTTCGTAGCTCTCTCCCTGTTATGGCCAGGACCCTCTACAGTGGATTCTTTGCAAATAGCCAGGAATGTCTGTTTCTGGTACAGGGCTCAATTTACCCTCCTGCCACAAACAACTAGAAAACCAGTCAAAATATATGAAGCAATTCTTTTATGTACATAAACTCATACTAAATTTGTACACACCCATGGACCTGATTATAAGCTTTCCATTCTTTCACTGGTTCATGTGTCTAATCTACCACCAGTAAAATATTTTAATTATTTTTTATTAATTGTTAAATTTATGGGGGTGACGTTGGTTGGTAAAAATTACATAGGTTCCAGGTGTACAGTTCTACACTACATTGTCTATGTATTGCATGTGTGCTCACTACTCAGTCAGTTCATCTTCCATCACCATATATTTGATGCCTCTTCCCTCCTCCCCCACCCCCTCTTTCTGAAATACTTCAGTTATCAAAACTATCTGATACATGTCAGCATCTGGTATGGTAAGTCTCTTACCCTTCTTTTGCAAAATGTTCTTGACTGATTCAGGCATTTCTTTTCTCAGGTGAATTCCATAAAGGTTTTATTGGAATTGTTTCATATTTGTAGATTTATCTGGGGATTAATGGATTTCTTCCAATATTAAATCTACTCTGGGGAAACCAGGATGGCTCAGTGGGTTAAGCGCTCACTTTGCAGCGCCGGGGACTGGGGATCGAATTCCGGCCCCGGCCCGTGCGGAACCATATGCTGAACTGGGAGCTCCCCCAGTTCAGTTCTCTCTCTGTCTCTGTCTCTGTATCTCTCTCTTTCCCTGTCAAAAATAAATAAATAAATAAAATATATTAAAAAATGTATATTAAAAAAAAATCTACTCATCTGAAAATACAGAAAGTACTACATAGCCTTGATTACTATAACTGCATAATAAGTCTTGAAATTGGGTAAACTGATTCCTCCCACTTTATTTTTCTTTTTTGAATTATTATCACTAATTTAGTTCCTTTAGCTTTCCATATAAATTTTAGAGTAAGCTGGTCTATATCTACAAGATTTAGCTTTCTCTGAAGTTTTATGTTCTTTTCCCATATCTAGCACATTTGCTGTTGAATATGTTTGTTTTTAAAGATTTATTTTGTTGTTTGAGAGGAGAGAGAGAGAGAATGAGAATGAGGGAGGGCCCAGAGCAGTCTCCATAGTTGTACATCATTGGTTGTGACAGTTTCATTCCACACAAGTGAATGTGGGGCCGTGTGGGGCAGGAATCTAACTGGGGGCCTCCCACGTGGGATTGCGAGAACCTTCGCCACCAGCCTGGCAGTTACCAGTTGCGCTGCAGTTCAGCATATGGATTTGCATGGGCTGGGTCCGAATTTGATCCTGGACCTTACAGTTGCAAAGTAAGCACTCAACCTGCTACCCATGCTGGCACCCCCAAGAGTGCTTTGTTACTACAGGATGAGGGTGGAAATCCCAGCCCCCTACTCAGCTTCTGTGACACCAGCCTAATACAGGGTTCGGGGCACCTCATTACAATCTGTGAGAGTGGAAGTCTAGGCTCCCCACTTAGCCTTTTGCTGGCATGTGAGGCCACAGCTTTTTTCTGTGACATTGGCTGGAGTAGAACAGTTATTGTCTAAGAGTGTCTGTCTTGCTAATCTCTTTCTTAGACCTTTGGCTAGAAAGAGCAGAGTTTTGTTGGGGGCAATTTTTTTTTTTGTCTGTGTACTTTGGTGTTTATGGGTTGCAGCTTTGTTAGCTACAAGTCTTGGGTATTTAGAAAAAAAAGAAAATCCAGAGAACTCACTACCATGTTGGTCCTTGAGAATGATAATGGTAGTCTTCCTCAAGATTTTTAGCCAGTCTTCTTTTTTCTTTTCACTTTTCAGATTATGTTCATTTTATATATAATATCAAGAGTTCTTCTTGGGGAAACTGGGATGGCTCAGCAGGTGAAGTGCTCGCTTTGCAGCCCTGGGGACCGAGGATCAAATCCCAGCCCTAACCTGTATGGACCCATATGCCGAATTGGGGTGTACCTCCCACACGGCAGGTCCCCAGTTTGGTTCTCATCCCCCCCCCAATTCAGCCCCCAGCTTGAGGGGTTGTGCCTCTCATGCAGGAGGCCCCTGGCTCAGCTCCCACCCTGCGTGGCCCCCACCCACTTGTGGGGAGCAAAACCATGTCAAAAACTGATGCCGCACAACTATGGAGACTGCTCTGGGCCCTCCCCCTTCTCTCTGTCTCTCTGTCTCTTTCAAAAATAATAAATAAATCTTTAAAAAAAAAAGAGTTCTTAGTTGTTACTTAGCTGGAGGAATAGAGAAAAGTACATCTATTTCATCTTCCAAAACATTACATAGCCTTTTATTTCATATCGTTTTTTCCCCCTAGTGTATTAGTATTTCTGGGACAGAATTAAATAATAACAGGAAAAAGAACTATCATTTTCTCATTTCTTATTCACAAGGAATGCTTCTAATGTTAACCTATGAATTATGATGCTTAGTGTTGGACATTAGTTTGAGACATTAAAGTCAGTCAGTAAACTTAAGTTCAGGTGAACAAATCTTTGGTAGTACCTACCCTGTGTAAGTCACTGCCCTCAAGCTGAGAATAAAGCTAGCAGGGAACAAACAGGTCATAATTGTTTGCTCTTATATTAAAAGTTATCTTTTGCTCTACTACAAGACCAACCTTTATATTAACACTATGTCTCCCATTCCTTAATCCCTCTGGGTTGCCCTGGAGTTGGGGAGAGGGACGGGAAACAATGTGGTTCACAGACAAGATAAATATGAGGTATATTAAGTTATATTAACTCGATAGACCTATTTTGCTTAAGACTTGCTATCAAGTGATATAAACAACTTTAAGCTAGCATAAGTAAACAGAGGGAACTATATCAGTTGTACAATAATAGAAGGCCATATAACAGGGTCTAGAGAGAAGCCACGTAGCTGAGTCTTAGGCCTCAGAAAGGATGAAAACCAGGACCCATGAGGACCTTTTGTACCTACGCTTCTCCCATTCTCTAGGCCCTTTATCTCCACTTCTCTTGGGGAGTCAGCTTTGTTCCTCTCTTCCTGCCTCAGGGGTTGTGATAGACACACTCCAGTTTCCAGGCTCCTGTCCTGCCATTTAAGGAAGAGATCCAGGCTGAACTAGCTCCTTGTTCTCAGCATCAGATTGGCTCATTTGGACATTTGTCACTACCTGGTTCAGTTGGTTATGGCTAGAAAGCCTGGTCATGTGGTACAAACATGGTTGCTAGGAGTTCACCTAGATCTTAGGGATGGGTGCTATCCCAAAAGATAGAGTGGGTATTCTCCTTGCGCTTTATGATTATTCTGTAATAACGTGACACTACAGAAAATACATAAGAAGTCATTTTATACATGCAATAACATAACTGCACAGAATAACTATCCTTACATTGGTCCTCCAAATTAGAGCCTCTATAAATTGTCGTGAGAATGTTTGGCCTGAGGTTATGCCCTTTCCTGGTCTAGGTAGTATGATTTTATCACTAGTGGATTCTCTGTCTTGCCGTGGGTCATATTCTGGTTTATAGAAGACTCTTTGTCTCTAATTTATAATCACCTTCACCTCTGCCTGGGCTTATCGATAAATCCAGTACAGAAATTCTTTTGAATACAAATATTTCTAAATGAGGGGAGCATATTTCCTAGTCAGCAAGAGTAAGCCATGAATTCTATTCTTACAGGGTGAGTTTAATCTCCCCCCAAATATTTTTATTTACTGACACTTTTTTTTTTTATAGGTTTGGTCAAAAAATGTTAGGTGTAGTTTGAGAATGTTAGCTATTTGATTCCACATCATCTCCGGTTGTCATGTATAAATTTACACTTATTTCGTAAGGGCTGCTACTTGTCATTTTCCATTCGTTTCCACAGGTAGGATCACTCACTGCTGCTTTCCCTTTTCTTAGAACACATTATAGCATATTCCACCATTCTAGCCAACTAGCCTTTCCCCAGGCTGTGCTTCTAGCATCCAGGTGTTCTAAGCAACTTCCTCTGCTACTTCTCTGTGAGGTCCTGGTCCTACCTCGCCTAGGAAGAATGATATCAGGATCAGTTTTCAGGGCTCAGAGGTACAAATGGAAGGGCTCACTCCTTTGATCGCCCCGACAGGAATTCAGAACAGCCTAGAAAGAAAAGATATCCTGTGACCTCTGGGAAATTCTCCGTTCATGTCAGAGAGAATGCCCTACCCACCTCATCATGTTGTTGGGTTAGTATTCCCTAAGTCTCCCAAGAAATCAAGCCAATCAAGATTACCAGGAGACAAGCAAATTACATATCAAAAACCATCAGGAAAAACATACCAAATGATGTTGTTCAACAACTTTCACCTAGACAGTTTAAGCTGGAAGATTTCCATAAGCCCAGGTGTCGTACATTTACATTTCTTTGATTCTAAAACACCACAAATTTTAGAATGCATTGTACCTATAATAACAAAAGAAAGCACTGGCAAGTTTCTTTTGACATCTTGATCCCCAAAACATTAAAATGTGGGGGAAATGTATCTTAAAATTGCAGAATTACATTAATATTTATTTCACAGGAACTAAAACATCAGATCACAAAGGTAAGCTCAGCTGGAGTCCAGTGGTATGTAAAAACATAAGTGACTGAACTGTATAAAATTGCAATCCTTTAGTATTTTGTGGCTATTCCATTGCAATTTGAGTGCAAATCACCAAAACCCTGAATGCATAACAATTCCATGGCTAAATTTCTGATTTAGCACTCTGTAGGGAGTAAGCACCCTTGCAGAATATCTGTATTTAGATTTAAAATTCCGGGGTAGGGGAAGTAAGCTAATTAATATATTAAAATTCCCCTCTTTCTCAGTGAAAAATATCAAGGAATAAAATTTCTAAACTGATGACTGATCCAATTTAATTGTAATTATATAAAATATCCCAGTGCCATTAGATAAAATTTTCTCATTCTGGTATAGCGTTCATTTTTGCTGGGGTCTGAGTTGCAGATAAAGGATGCCTGTGTTGTCTTCCTGAGTTCAAACCCAACCAAGGAGAGAAGTAATGGATGGAGATTGAATATTACCTCTATTGCAGTGATGATATATTGAAAACAGTGGCCAGAGATTCTGGCCAGGTGGCTTCTTTGACTCACTGGAGCCAGTTTAAACCTTGGAACTGTCCATCGGAAGGCAAGTTTGGATCTGCAGGGTAGATGCACTTAACCAAGATGTTAGAGGGAAGAGAGCCTTTAAACTCAAACATTTCAATAGATCAACTCCATCAAGTCAAGAAATATGGACCAGTGACTATCACCTATCATTGTTTTCCATTCCAGCTCAGGCTGCATAGTCAAGGGAGAGATAAGAAGACAGAAGGATTTAAGGGGAAACCCCCTCATGGAAACCAAACAGTACATGCATTTCCTTAAGTATATCTTTATTCATCCATTTGATGTGGTAGTCAGCTTACAACGTGGTCTCCAATGATCTCCACCTTCCGGTACTCATACCCTAGTGTAGTCTCTTTCCATATTGTACCATGATTGGTCTGTGTAACCAATAAACATAGGGCACAAGTAAAGTTGTGTTACTTCTAAGATTAGGTCATAAAAGACACTGTGGGTTCCACCTTGGAGGCTCTCTCTTGCTTTCTCAATTGCTTACTCTGAGGGAAGCTAGTTGCCATGTCATGAGCAGTCCCAAGGAGAGTACTATACAGAGACCAACTAAAGCCTCCAGCCCATAGCCAGTGAGAAGCTGGGGCCCACCAACAAGCATGCAGTGAGCTTGGAACTGGATTCTCCTGCCCCACTTGAGCCTTGTGATGACAGAAACCTTGGCCCACAGGTTGATTACAACCTCATGGAAAACTGAGCTAGAACCATTCAGCTAAGCTTCCAGATTCCTGACCCTCAGAACCCATATGAGATAATAAATGTTTGTTGTTTGGAAGCTCCTAAGTTTTGAAGTAATTTTTAGGCAGCAAAAGCTAACCAGAACATTTAACTAACATTTATTTCATGTATTTATTAGTTTTCATGATGTGGCAAGCACTACCAGAGTCCTTGTCCGTAAGATCTGCTATAGAGATGAGGAACTGTGATGTGCACAGATCTCCATGAACTTTCTTACGAAACTCTGTGAGGCATTGAACTGATTTCAAGTTTACAGATGAGGAAACTATGACTCAGAGAGATTAAACATCATGTTCAGAGATACCAGTTGATCCCTTATATTAAAATAATCAAATAAAGTTGGGTTTGGTTGCCTGACTGTTGTTGGGAATCTCCTTATTTTCTAGATATGCAAGAGAAAAAGTAAGACTTATGCTGATACTCCATCTGGAACACAGATGTAGTAAAGGAGTATTGCTGCAGGCTCCTGAGTGACAGCCTCATGGGTGAGCCTTGCTGGAAGCAGGCAGCCCGGTCTCTCTGTGCATGTTAGGATGTCCTCTGCGCAACAGGCGTCTTATTCTGGTCTTCATGAGACATGTGTCCCCTGAAAAATCTAGGGTGGCAGGAGGTATTGGCTGGGATATGGGTAGTCACTTGTAATGCAGAAACCCATTTCAAAGCAGCTCTCATTGAAAGATAGTCTTGGCAAATGGCTGGGGTCAACATGCCAGCTGTCTCAAGGAGATTGGTGTACAGAGTGCATGGTGTCATTTAGCTTGTTTTCTTTTTCTTTTAAATCTTTATTAAATTTATTGGGGGTAACATGGGTTAGTAAATTATGTAGGTTTGAGGTGTACACTTCTATAATACATCATTTATGTGTTGTGTTGTGTGCTCACCACCCAGAGTCAGTTCTCCTTCCATCACCATATAGTTGACCCCCTTTACCCTCTTCTACCACCCCCCTCTCTCCTTACCCTCTGGTAACCACTAAACTGTTGTCTGTGACTATAAGTTTTTGTTTGTTGGTTGGTTTGTCTTGTTCATCTGTTGTTTTCAGTTTTATGCCACATATGAGATGTCATATGGTTCATGACTTTTTCTGTCTGACTTATTTCACTTAGCATGATAATCTCAAGGTCCATCCATATTGTCACAAATGACAATATTTCATCTTTTTTATTGTTAAATTTATTGGGGTGACATTGGTTAGTAAAAATTACATAGCTTCCAGGCGTATAGTTCTACAGTACATTATCTATGTGTTGCATTATGTGCTCACCTCCCAGAGTCAGTTCTCTTTTTATCACTGTATATTTGATGCCCTCTCCCACCTCCCTCATCTTTTCTTAAGGCTGAGTAATATTCTATTTTGTAAATGTACCACATCTTCTTTATCCAATCATCTATCAAAGGACACTTTGGTTGCTTCTATGTCTTGGCCACCATGAATAATGCTGCAGTGAATGTAGGGGTAACATATATCTTTACAGATATATGTTTTCAGAATTTTTGGGTAGATACCCAGAAGAGGGATTGCTGGGCTATATGGTAATTCTATACTTATTATTATTTACTGCCTTCCATCCTGGCTAAACCAATGTACATTCCCACCAGCAGTGTATGAGGTTTTCTTCTTCTCTCCAGCCTCTCCAGCATTTATTGCTTGTCTTGTTGATTACAGCCATTCTAATAAGTAGGAGGTGGTATCTCATTGTGGTTTTGATTTGCATTTTTTCTAATTGTTAGTGAAGTTGAGCATTTTTGCATACATATGTGACCATTTGTATATCATCTTGGGAGAAGTATCTGTTCAGGTCCGCTGTCCATTTATTTATTTATTTATTTATTATTGTTAAATTTAATGGGGTTACATTGATTGGTAACAATTAGATAGTTTCCGGATGTACAACTCCACATCACATCACCCATGTATCGAATTATGTGCCCACCACCCAGAATCAGCTCCCCTTCCATCACCATATATCCAGTGTCCACTCCCACCTCCCCCACACTCTCCCTCCCCCTCTCCCCCCCTCCCCAGGCCACCAAACCATTGAGTGTGTCCATAATGCTGGTGCCCACTCCCGCCGCCCCTCCCACTCTCCCTCCACCCTCCTCCCCTTCCCTCAGGCAATCACCAAGCTATTGAGTGTGTCCATAGGTCTCTGTGTCTTTGTTTCTTTCAGTTTTATATTCCACCTATAAGTGAGGTCATATGTTTCTGGATTCTTTCATTCTGACTTATTTCGCTTAATAAGATGGTCTCTAGGTCCATCCATGTTGCCAGAAATGACTGTATTTCATCATTTCTTATCGCTGAGTAGTATTCCATTGGGTAAATGTACCACATCTTCTTTATCCAGTCATCTATCGAAAGGCATTTTGGTTGTTTCCATGTTCTGGCCACTGTGAACAGTGCTGCGATGAACATGCGGGTACAAACATCTTTAAAGATTAAGGTTTTCAGGTTTTTTGGGTAGATGCCCAGTAGAGGGATGGCTGGGTCATATGGTAATTCCATTCGTAATTTTTTGAGGAATCTCCATACAGCCTTCCATAGTGGTTGTACCAGTTT